>JAGTTH010000170.1:0-91278 GCA_022606485.1 Agraylea sexmaculata | reverse complement strand
ATAATTTTCGGGTAATGACAGTATTGAGGCCACAGCCGATGCACAGGAAAAAACTGTTGACACGACGCGACGTGAGAATATAAAGAACCATAAAGGAAAACGTCAACTGTTTCCCGTATTTGATATATGGCAAAGAGAAAAGGGAAAGACCATAGTAAAAGTAGCACATGGCGAAAAAAAACCTATCTAGTTCCATCTATCTAAACGTCTGATGTCATCTGTGTGACACAGGAAAAACAGACGACATAAATGTTTGTACCGGTGGACGATCAGCAATTTTCTTCATAAATACGGATGGAAGTATTATAATAATAATTTATGTATTCCGATAAAATGTTATAATACGTGAGATGGGGTTTAGAAAATAATTATTCTGATAACAGGTTAGATTCTATCATAAATAATTAGAGATGAACTATTGAATAATTAAGTACTTCATACTTTTATGTTTAGTCTTAATTAGGCTTTATAATAGTAACGACCGCAACCCTTGTCGAATTATAACATTATTGAGTGATTGATTAGGGTTAAATCTCATTCGAAATTCTAAAAAACTTTTTTAATTAATCATTATATGACCTTTAGAAGTTCTTGAACATATTGATAAATAACATTTTATTAACTAGCCGTACTATATGGCTGTTAAAAATGACATTTTTGAAGGACCATCGATTTAAATATATATACCCTTTTGTACAATAATTAATGACGATTTTCTTCTTAAAGGTATAAAAATAAATTTCTTAACTTGAAAGTCTCGGCTTTCGTCCAAGGCTTTAATTTTGACCCCGAGACGATGTTATTTATATGGCGAGTAAAAGTTCAAAGCAAATAAAATAATCCTTCCAGGTACTTTACTCGGGCTTTGCAAATGCTATAAACGAATCAAATACAATTTTAACGTGGAGAAATCGACTCAATATTTATTTATACGGTCTAATGACCAAGCCGTGGAGTTAGTATGTAAGATATATACAATACATTTACGTTTATTCCTTATAAAATGATACTTAGTAACGAGCATAATATGACAATATTAAAATAAATACGATGGAAGTCGTATTTATACCTTCATATAAAGAAATGTGTATATTTTTAGTATCAATACTTTATCATGTTTCCTCTTTGATCATCAATAATCATTTCGATAAAACCTATGCGATTATCACAGGATTCATGTATTATGTTTAATCAATGAGTCTGTTCACTCATCATTAATCAATCACATAAAAGAGAGAAATTATTTATCAAAAAGCCGGTCAAGAAAATCAAGAGAGCATATATGTATGTATGATATTTGCAGAAAATGATGTTTTTTATGGTGGTATGTCAATGTGAAATTAATGGAAATGATTGATATCTAGATATTTTATATATTGAAGTTCCTATATAAGATCACGCTTGTACATATTATCTTTATAACATCTGTCGAAAATGACTTTTCATAAAGCCAAATATTTGTAACGTACTTGTATTAAACAATAAAAACTAATTATATCTATGTCGATAGATCAATTTAATTTTTATTAACAATAAATGGTGATTTTCTTGGGGTAATTAATTGATATTTGGTGGCTTCAAAATGATGTTTTTGGGAATAATATTTGGCAATGATTTCCAATTATAATTAATAATGGTGAACGCAAATAACGAAGGATACGAGCAACTCGCCAATGGGTTGGAATTAATGTTTGATCCCGGTTAGATATTAATGTTGTACCATATGCTTTAGCGATGATTTAATTGAAACCGGGACAGCTTGTCGAGTGAAAATATTATGTCTCCCTAAAAATAATCAACTTAATGATTTGTGAAAAATGAAATGGCTTACCTCTGCTAAATTGGTTGTAGTTCCTTATGACATTTTCAGCATTCTTCCTCGCTATGTAGAACCACTCGGATGTGTTGCTCAAGTATTTGTATTCCACGGCGAGATCCTTCACAAGTATTGGACCCTCAGGCAAACGGTAGGCGAATGGGCAGAATAGCTGATAATCCTTATATTGGTATTGATCATAGCAATTACCCGCGGCGAATATATCATCGTCAAATTCCACCATGGAGAAAACACTGGCGTGTAATAAATACTCTGAATGCATTACACTAGGACCTGCGTACTTCCAAAGCCTAGTTAACATATTAGCACGATTGACAGCCACATCTGCTTCAACTCTAAATCTTTCTTGTGCATATCTATCAACGACTCCTTCTCCCAAATTCAAATCAGTTCCAGCTGTACAGTTTTCACCCAAGAGATGTTGTGATTCAACTATGCGAAGAAATCTTGTCACTATATCAGCGTGTCCCTGTATTTTCAGCGTACCGTCCTCGCTAATATCTTCATCGATGTCTTCGGGATAAGCCATGCCTTCCATATCGGTGTCGGGTAAGTCCGTTGTTTGTAGATCTGTTAGTTCAGAAATTCTGGCCGCTTCCTGTTTCTTCTTATTCTTCAAGTCTATGAACTTCTGTACACCCTCCATTGATGATTTGGGAGATGGTTTTGTGGCTTGGACAGAGAGCGATGCTTGTGTCGTCTCTGTGGTTATCTGACGTTGTGATTTTGAGTTATCGTCGTCGGCCGCTTGCTGAACATAGTGGGATTTATTCTGTGGTCGCGAAGCCTCGGGTCTTGAGGTGATGCCGAAGAAGGAGCTCAAGTGGTATTTATCTTGCTTAGAGCTACCCCCTGAATCTTGAGACTGTGGGGGCGGGGGCGGTGATACTGGTGGTGGACTCACCTCGTCTCTAATCCCGACTTCTGACTTTGGTTCCTGAGGTGACATTAGCGAAGTCAATTTTATATCTCCTCCACCTGTTGGATAATAATATTATAAATTATTCAAATGCTGACTGTACTTACTGCAAAATTAATAATAAACATATTGTAATAAACCCATATTCTGTAACGATTTTTCTATAGTTTAGATCTAAATGCTTGACGAGTTCCTCAATGAACAAAATGAATGAATTTTATGATAATGGCAGAGGTTTTCCCCAAATAACCTAGAATCAAAGTTTGAGAATTGTATATTATAAAGTATAATTTTATTATTGCCACTGAAATAATAATTCTTTGAAATACTAAAACTACTTGAGTGGTTGAAAAATTATTCTATCGAGAGAGCTGGTGTTTATTTAATTATACAGTCTGTGAAATCTAAACAAACTTCCCTAACGGGTAATATATTATAGTAACTACAATAAATAACGAAAAATACTTTTTCCACCATAGATATAATACTAGGGTTTCTACGCGATGAATGCATGTAAACTAATTAAATAATTACAAAACATATTTTAAGCCCATTAAAAAGTTAACTTTTCTAATTCAATTTTATATATTATGAGAGATGACAAAATGATAAATGGCTTCTGCCTCTTAATATGAAGGATGTTTTCATGGTGTCAGCAGATATTTTAAACTGATCAAAATATTATTGAAGTGAAAAAAATTAACCGCCCACTGGTTTTTCGTTTGAATTACAATTTTCCATTAAAATAAAAAACAAAAAAATATGTTTTCCACTGAGCATTATTAAAAACTGCCGGATCTTAATTGGTATAGTAAATATAAACCTCTATGATTATGTTATTATAATAAAAAATATGCCAAAATAATCATTGAATATTGTTGTCAACTATCAATTTGAATGTTTTACCGGAATCATCGGCAAACATGAGGTCGTCCATAGTGGAGAAGTGCTTGTCTCCATGCCTAAGAAGTTCGACTGGTGTCTTCTTACGATTAAAGTGGTTTCTGGAGCGGCCGTGCCTTATCATGGTTTGATTGGAGACGAGACCTCTCATCTGTATTATTCTATCCTCGGATACTCGAATAGTTCTACCATCACCGGGATCCGATTCCCGGAGTCCGAAAACTCCGGCAAGGAGAAGGCAAGTCGCCGCGAAAGCGACAGGCCAGGACATTTTGATCAGGTGAAATATCTCATGTCGAAAAGGAACTCGATAAGTATATCGTCATGTCGAATATCAGAGTGTTTCAATGGTTAGTGCAATAGACGGCCTGTCGCGCGCGATGCCGTCGGCTGACTGGCGTCTCGACGCTTCTACCTCCTGAACACCATCTCTCCTACTCTCTCTCTTTCTATCGCTAACAATTTTCATATTTCCCATACTATTCTTTTCATACCACACCTCAAACTTTTATGAATGTGCTTTTCGACAATGAATCCACCTAACGAATTGACACATTTTTGACAACGCCCATATCGTGCAACCAACACGTGTAAGTGCCATATTCAATAAAAATATTCCAATGCATTTTCATGCTTCACACCGTTGTCTATGTATGTCAAATAATATTATAAAAGTTTAAAAAAATCAGAAATAAATTATATAAGAATAAATAGAGTTTAACAAAATGAGTTGGAGTTGGGTTAGGTTATATGACATTTTTTTAACCCAGTTAAAAGTTATTTAGTAAATAATTAATAAAAATAAATTAAGCTGTTCTTATAAGATATAGTATTCATTAGTAGTATACAGGTAGAGATACTAGCCGCAAACTAGGATACGCAGGGTCGAGTCCTGCATTAAGCGGTTGGTCTATTCATGTTAAAGGATTATTTGAATTTAACATACATTAATATATTATAATAAATACATGTTTCTGTTAATTTAAGTTATTTAAAGGGACTCCCGCCAATAGGGAAGGCGTCACGATATTTATTTATTTAAGTTATTTAAAAAATATATATAGTATATTCGGTTGTATGGTAATAGATGATTTATTTAGAATATATTTATTGGGAAGTTGAATAACAATTTCATATCGAACTATCACTGCTAATTATTATTTTTTATGTAATAAATTTTCTAGTATCTAGAAGATATATTAGATTTTTAGTGTATTTCTTCCATTAAAACTCTTAATCTCAATTTAAATATGTCAATTAATTAATTTATAAAATTAATCCCATCTTTTTGGCTTTTTTATATACAAAATCATCATTCATGATAATGACAAATTAATAAATATATATAAAGTAAATATCGCAGATTTGAGTAATAAACATAACACTAAAATGACTAACCCGATAATAAGTAATGTAAATAAAACCAAATATGATTCGTGGAAACTTAAGTTCATTTTACCAATGGACTTTCAAAACTGATATTATTTTTAAACATAAAATGTAAATTTCTAATTCAAATTTGGTTTTACCCAAACAAATTGTTATTTAGTTTTTAAGCATTATATTTTGTAATTGTTTTAATTGTTGTTATTATTCATTAAAGTTAACTAATAAATTATCATTAAATAATCCCTTGGATAGGTCGGTGGAACATCAAAGATTATTCGTTATATTGGAAAATTTAAAATATTGAAATAATTCACTAGCTTCAAATTTGGTTTTACCAAAACAAACTGTTATTTAGTTTTAATCATAATACTTTGTAAATGTTTTTGTTAATGTAGAGTCAATTCTTGTTATTGTTTATTTATATTCATATTTGTAAATGGGTTTTTAATTTTTTCCCCATACATTTTAATATTTAATATGAAGTACCTCGAATGTCACATAAAAATGTCATTCTCATGTTAGTTACATGTAAAAAGATTTGTATATTCTGTACACCCAAGTCTAATTCATAAGATGGTTTGTATTATATAAATAATGTAAAATTCAAATTAAGTAAATAAATTGTAAAAAAATGTATGATTTAATAAATGCAATATTATTCAAAATGAAATCTATTAGAATGATACGAAAAAAATATAATAAATTGTCTGTCAATAGCAATATATTTTATATTGGACTTTTCATACAATATAAAATTCGTATTGTATAAAACACTTGAAATGTTGGTTGGAAAAAACTTGCAATCGAGCTCATATAAAGCATATGATGTCATAATATGAGGACGTGGCAAAAGCTTTCAGGTTTCTGTGCTTTCAGAAGTACTGAACATTGAGTGAGGCTGTGTTCACGCCTAACCGACTTTTGTTTATCCTGACAGTACAGTAGTGAGAAATCGAAATGGAATTTACTGACTAGAAATTCGAACGTGTTGACAAACAAACTTTTAATTTATTCATGGTGATATCCTCTGAATAAGGGCTTCCATCATCTCATGAATAATCAAATACATGAGACCTGGAAACGTCCATGCCAACCGAATAGATGCAACCACATAAAAAATTAATGCCACCGAACGAACACAGAAACAATAAAATATAAATTAAGATATATACTAAAATTATACATATGTTTTTCTTTTCGAAAAATAGTGTTTCCATTCATAATATATAGATTGTGATTTATGTATCATGTTTTCTTGCTAGAAGCAGTTGAATAAGCGACGATTTATGATAATCACAGAAAATGAAATCTATGATACTTTTCATAACGCGTAATTCGCATAACCAGCAAAAATAATTGAAAAAAATTGCTTCTTCAACAAGCGAGATTTTGCATACCGATTACCGCAGAAAGGGAAAAGGATTAAATAACCCCTACAAAAAAGGCCACGAAGAAAAAGTTACAAAAAGAGCGATTTAAAAAAATGCCTGTATAAATGAAGGTAAAGATCATGGAAAAATGAGAATTAGGTGTGAGTATTTTAGCGGAAGCGTTGTTTTCCTTAACTGAGTTTATTATATAAGTAGAGTAAGATTCTTAAACAAATTATGTTCATTATAAGAGGTTTAATTTATTGGAATGATATTTTTGAATTAAACAACTTAAAAAGCTTGTTCGTTTCTGCTTTATTTGTGAGATGTAAAATACATTTGATTTTAACCTATAGTTATCTACAACAATGGGCAAGACACATTCTATGAGAGAATAATATCACAATTCAAAAAATCAAAGGAAACCCAGATAGGAATATTGATATCAATATGTTATATATTTTGTTTAATTACTGCAGGAATCTAATCTGTGCTTATTTAGCCATCACTTTACATATATTGTCACAAATAAATAAAATAATAGATCCTTACAGATGATGATGAAATGAGTAAAAATTCCTCCACAATAAGTAACTAATCAATCTCATCAATAATTCAGTATGATACAAAGTAGGTTAACATATTTTAATGAAATATTAATAAAACATTTCGATTGTATTATCCTCAAAGATGGATAGTTGGGAGATGATATGGGTTATAGAGGCATGCTGCTGATATATTTGAGGAGAAGGTACAGGTCAAGCTGTCACATTTTTTATTTTCAGGCCCGTAAGGATAGAATTTATCGATCATAAAGAGTGGCATACGAATATGAGATGTATAATTTACTGGTCCACTACGACCTGGTTTTAGTACAGGCTATACCTGCCCACAGTGACTTCTCGACAAACCATACATCATCTCGACGGGTGAGAGGAATTTACAATTGCCTCCCCCAGATATACACATTTTAAGCACAGCCACCCCTGACCCCGATCATCGTGATTGCTGACTTCTGAGGAAGTTAAATATTTACAACAAACCCAAGAAATCAACGTAGATATGATCAAAATAGTCAAAGCGCATGCTCAAATTAAATTACAAGGCTTTCGACATTAACATTAACTTAACATTAGCTTAAACATTCGACAGTATTAAAAAACAAACTCTCATTCATGATTCAAAAATGTTTTCATTACACTAACGGGTGCTGATATACAATATTGCAATTTCAACTTATACATTGATTGATAATACAATACATTTAGGAATTAGTATATAAATCTTTTATCTAAAGCTAATATGAGAATTTCATTTGACATGAGAAATACATAATTGTTGATAGCGGTATTCCATAATTTAAAAAAATCGGTTAGTTGTATTTTTATATTAATATATTAAATTACTATGGAAATTACAACTTTTTTTTTAAATGTGAGACAATCTTGAGTTATAAAAAGTATGGGGGAAAAAATAAAAACCCATTTCAAAATATGACGATTAATATATAATAACAACAATAAACTCCACATTAACAAAAATAATTAAAAAATATGACAAGTGTTTAATCATTATACATTGTATATCAAAAGGTTATTAATAAATTATTACAAATTGAGAATTTATAAGAAAGAAGAAAAATATTTGTATTTCGCTGTTGTAATAAGATTCTAATATATTATACATAGATACGTTTTCGGTTATCGATACTTTCGATGATAGGAAGTAAAACCAACATGTATAAAGCTGCATATTAAACTTGAAAGCGGATTTTTTTTATCGATACGTTTATGTTTAATTCGCACGTTAACATTTGGCATAACACCACATATTCTGTATCAAAGATTACCCTTTACTGAAAGAATATTTATAAATTAAGAATAGTAAGTAAAAAACGTTTGATTTCTAACACTAACATATAACTAAGATATCAATCGATAGTTTTTATCAATTCAACCCGAGGTGTTATATTATAAAAATGCAACAACAAAGCAAAACAAGAATAAAACCGAATGTATCGGTCACGTTTTAACTGAGAGCGTAAAGGTAGGGTTGAGTCTTGAATAAGTGACAACAAGGTTTCTAAAATAAAACCTTATTTACTAAAAATACTCTTCGAATCAAAATAGAAATCGCATCGGGTAATACTACCCTTTAGTTTATTGACTGTTTGTGTAGCACGTACCTACTCCTTATACTATAGTTGGGTACATATATTACAAATATAATTATAAAATACCAAAAATATATTTATTAAAATTAGAGTTATTATAGGCTTCATAACTTGGGTTAAAAAAAATGAGTGAAATATAAACAAGTTTGACATTAGTCGAAAAAAAAATGGAATTGTGTGTATACTTTGACACCTACTTTTAGGTCACAAGGGGTTTGGATTTGTCTACACCCTTTTACCAAACTCGTATTTTTAGCTACCAAATGACCGAAACTCTAGATTAGAAAGGGAAACTCCTACTCTTTGAATATTCGACACACACTCACTTTGTTCCAAAACCCATATAACAGGAATCCGTGAGATGCTACAAAGAAATGTTTACGAGTTGACGACAACTTTCTGAAGTAAGCATTGCTTTGTTGATGTTTATAAACAAGGATTTTTATTATATAGTATTATATGTATATTATTCAGGAGCTTAACAATATATTGATATATGAATAATCATGCATGATAAAATATTTTTATTATGTTAATCATAGGATTCAATATAACCCTAGTAAAAATTAAGCAGGTGAAAAAAGGTACTGTTTATATATAACATATATAAAACCTGTAAATAATGAAATATGAGCAGAGATGTATGGAAAGTACATAATTTATTTAAAATCAGACAAATTATTATGTAAAAGATAGTAGAGTTAAACTTGGAACATCTACGAGACCAGTTGTCATACATTTTTTAAATTAAAACGTCTTTATCCTATTTGCCTATTTAAAAGCCCATAAATAAAAATATGTGTATATGTAGTTTGAAAGACTTGGTCCTAATAAGCTGGTACATTTATAAATACAAAAAATTAATAATTTCAATAACACTGTCAGTTTATCCCCCTTATGGAAATCAATATGGTTTTTTACGTCAGGAAATTTCCTTACGTAAATACAGTATATAAGTCAACATTCGTATCGAACAATTGATATTTTTATTGACTTCTTTACTACCCAGCTATTGATTCAGTTTTGTTTGGTCAGCTATTGTATGACAGAATTATTATATTTGGGGTAGTTGGATCAATTCCTGAGGGTTGTTTGCAAACAAGGAGTAGTACTTGGCCCCGCGCCTTCATAAAGTTTTATATCTTCCGACTTACTTTTTTACTGTGCAATGTCAGGTTGGCACGACATCTTTATGGTTCACCTTTCCCTTTTTAATTTAGAAACTAATTAACCCAATGTAGCCATTATGTGGCTTATGCAGATACGGATTTTGAGATTCTAAGTGGAATATAATACGACACACTGTGCCTTTCATGTTAAAATATTTTTTTAAAAATTAACTGATTTTTTTCATCATTATTCAAGTAATTCTGATAAATCAACAAAGCGTAAGACTTTTTGATGGAGTACTTATATTTTATGATGATGAATGAAAAGGAGGAAAAAGGCGTCCTTTCTTTTCATCTCTATATTTAGATAGGTTAGTTATCGAGTCGAATCCATTCAGATATTTCAGTCAAAAATGGTTGATTTTTATAAAAAAATTTACAACAATATATGTAATTATAATTTCTATTAAAAAAATGATAATGACCTAACTGTGGTATGCTTATAAAAGATTTTATAAGCTTACAAGAGACTTTATAAAAATTCTACGAAATAAACAGAACGCTTTTAAAAAAAATCCATTTCAAAAATAATTTTTTTTTTTTTTTTTTTTTTTTTTTTTTTTTTTTTTTTTTTTTTTGAGTACCCTGTCTAAAGACATCTTACTCGTCGTCTGTTGTCACATTGTCTTGAGGGTTGGTTGTCCAGTGACGACTCAATCCCGGCGTTGTGTTTAGGTTATAAGTGTTCAAGTGTTCATACTTGTTTTATCAAGTAAACACCATTGTCATTCCTTGAATCTTGCTGGTAAGTCAAGTTGTCTGTATTTTTTTAGACGTCTTGCGTAGTCTACGGTCAATAAGTCCCTCGCTAGTACGTTCGGGTGACTTTTTAATCTACTTTGGTACGTTTCGCTGAATTTTTTCAATTCTTCGCGTACTGTCATTGCTTTAGAGTCCTGTAATAGGACCCAGTTGGGTACATACCATGGAGCATTTAAAATTGCTCTCAGGGTCTTGTTTTGTAACCTGTCGATACTGCTGATATGAGTATCCTTAGCTGTCCCCCTCAGTTGACATCCATATGTCCAAATGGGTTTGATTATTGCTTTATACAGCAATAGCTTGTTTGTAAGTGTGAGTTGGGAATGTCTGCCAATCAACCAGTATATTTGTCTTTTTTTATGTTCCATTTGAAGTCTCTTTGTCTTAATGTGTTTTTGCCATGTTAGGCTTCTGTCAATGTGTATACCGAGGTATTTAGCCGAGTCTTCTTGTGGAATATTTTTCCCACCAATTTTCACTGGTGGACATGTCTGTTTTTTGTTTGTGAATGTCACGTGTGTCGATTTGGTTTGATTTACTTTAATTCTCCATACTTCAAGCCATTTCTGTATTGCGTCAAGGTGTTTCTGGAGGAATTGTGAGGCAGCTGTTGGATCTTTGTCCGAAGCGAGTATGACGGTATCGTCAGCGTATGTAGCAGTGTTGTGTTGTCGGTTTTTGGGAGATCGTTTGTATATATTAGATACAGTACAGGACCTAGTACACTCCCTTGCGGTACTCCAGATCTTATGGTATTAAGATTTGAAGTTTCGTTGTCATATTTAACAAAAAACTGTCTATCGGTCAAGTACGATTTGATAATATCATACATGTTTTTGGGCAGTTTTCCTTTGATTTTATAAAGCAGGCCTGGGTGCCAGACTTTGTCAAAAGCTTGACTGATATCTAAGAATGCTGCTGAACCGTAGTTTTTTTCTTGTATGGAGCGATCTATGATCGTCACAACTCGATGAACTTGTTCAATTGTCGAGTGCGCTTCTCTGAAACCGAATTGATGATCAGGGATCATGTGTTCTTGAAAAAGTATTGGTTTCATGTTGTGCAGTAGAATTTTTTCAAATATTTTGGAAAATATTGGCAGGAGGCTTATCGGTCGATATGAAGTGACTTCTTCGGGTGGTTTACCTGGTTTAGGTAGCATAATAATTTCTGCTATTTTCCACTGTCTAGGGAAGCTACCCATTCTAAGAATCGCGTTAAATATTATGGTTAGAAATCTTAATCCGATATCTGGCAATTCTTTGATTATCTTCCCGGTAATCATGTCATGTCCTGGCGCTTTTTTTGCGCGTACTTCATATTTTATAACATGCTTGACGCATTGAAGTCCAATTTTGAAATAATAGTTTTCTTTATGTTCCGTACTATCTAATAAATTATGAATGTGACTTTCTTCTTCAGGGGAACACATCCTTTCCGCTGGTGTAAATACTTCCTTGAGATGTTTCTCAAACTCGTTTGATTTCTCTCTGGTAGTTTTTGCCCATTTATCGTCAGCCGTTTTGATGGGCGGTATGGATATTTGGGGCCGTTTTAGTTTTTTTGTAGCTTTCCATAGAGAATAATCTGTAGCGTCGGTTGCTGTGAGACCTTCCAGATAGGATTGAATCCCTTTATTTTTCCATTCACATAGGATATTTTTAATATCTCTTATTGCTTCGTTCAGTTTTCTCTTCAGTTCCTTGCTTCGAGTATTTTGCCATTCTTTACGAATGCGTCTTTTTTCATGTATTTTTTCCTGAATCCAGCGGGGAAAATCATCTGTTGAGTGTGGTTTTTTTGACATATTGGGCGTGGCTTTTTTTCACTGCGGAATGAATTTGATTTTGAAAGTGAATAACTGCGGTGTTGTAACTGTAACTGTTGGTCTTCTGTTTTCAATGGTATATCACATTTCAAATTTTCATTTAAGATATGTCTAAAATATTCCCAATCTGTGTGACGGTTACCGAGTGTAAATTTACTGGGCTTGATAATTGGTTGTAGCAAGTTGTATTTAATAATAACAGGTGAGTGATCTGATGACAGATCGAGGCAAGATTCTGCGCTCAGTCTTTCGATTGGAATTCCTTTCACTACGCAGAAGTCTATGAGGTCCGTTGTTTTTCTTCTATCTGTAGGCCAATATGTTGGTTCACCAGTCGATAGATGAGTCAACTTGTTGTTTGCCATACTTTTATACAGTTCTCTCCCCCTGGGTGTGGCCAGTCTAGACCCCCATTGTTGGTGTTTGGCATTGAAGTCCCCACCTGCGATGAATTTATCCGCTTCAAGTGTTCTGAAGTGATCGTCAAAATGTTCTCGTTTAATCGAGTGTTTGGGTGGGCAGTAAATAGCCGATATATATACATAATTATTTGTATCTCCGACAGCAATTGTGGTTGCTTGGAGAAAGTCTCGATCATATTTTTCAGTGAGATGATGTTTCACAGTGTTTTTAATTATCACCGCTGTTCCGCCATGCGCAGTTCCATCGGGGTGATTCGTCGTATATATAGTATACATGGGAATTTTTATGTAGCTTTTTCGGTAAAGTGTGTTTCCGATATAAGCATTATGTCAATGTTTTTTCTTTTAAAAATAATTTTATTTCTTGGCTATGTTGTCCAAGACCGTTGGCGTTCCAAAGACATATTTTTAATAATGGAATCATTTTTTATTTAGGACAAGAGCTGCCATGATCTGTGTCATGTTGTCCATGGTTTTCATGACAAGTTCAATGAGTTTGTCCATTTTAATTATTAAATTATTTATAATATTGTCTTGTGGTTTTTCGGGAGTTGGCTCGATATTTTTGGTGGCTTGAGCATACGACTTTGGCATGTCATTGGTTTTGAAAGTTGTAGTGTTAGTCAAGTTGTTTGTCTGTTTTGAAATTATTTTCTTTCTTAATACGGGGAATTGGCTTGTTTGTACCTTTTTGCGTGTTTCGCAACCTTTATAATTTGCCGGGTGATTCCCGTTGCAGTTGACACACTTCACATTGTTGTCTCTTGTTGTTCTGTTGCAATCAGTTGTTGCGTGCTCACCTGCGCACTTTACGCAACGCGGAGTCCTGTTGCAATATTTCGCGGTGTGTCCGTATCTTTGACACTTTTTACATTGTATGACCTCTTTTTGAGGTCTTGGTGGCTCGATTACGACTTTACACCTAAGTATGGTGTCAATTTTGAAAATTTCTTTGTTGTTCTCTTTTTGTCTCAATTCGCAAAGAAACATAGGCAGTGGGGTTTTGTTTGTTTTTTGCAACATGTTTGTTATTCTGATAACATCATGGCCGTGGCTTGCGAGCTCTTCGCTTATTTCGGCGATATCTGCCGTGTGGTGAAGGTTTTTTATTATAGCCTTATATGATCGGCTTTCTTTCGTCTGATACGAATGAAACTCGGTATCTCTATTTTTTAAACCTGTGATTACAGGTATATATTTTTCAGACTTAGTGATCTGTATTTTTACTTGGGTTTTACCCAGCTGTTTAATGTAGTATGCTCCTTGAGCTACTTGCTCTAAGAAGTCTGTCAGTGGTTTTATATTCTCTACTGCGTGCACAAATATAGGTGGTGGCTTTGGCGTATTTTTGCCAATCGCCTGCTCCTCTTGTTTGTCTTCTAATTGTTGAAAGCGATTTGTTGTTGGCACAGCAAGCCAGTTCTTATTTGGGCATGCAGTAGAGAATATAAAACCACTGACAGACTTCTTAGAGCAAGTAGCTCAAGGAGCATACTACATTAAACAGCTGGGTAAAACCCAAGTAAAAATACAGATCACTAAGTCTGAAAAATATATACCTGTAATCACAGGTTTAAAAAATAGAGATACCGAGTTTCATTCGTATCAGACGAAAGAAAGCCGATCATATAAGGCTATAATAAAAAACCTTCACCACACGGCAGATATCGCAGAAATAAGCGAAGAGCTCGCAAGCCACGGCCATGATGTTATCAGAATAACAAACATGTTGCAAAAAACAAACAAAACCCCACTGCCTATGTTTCTTTGCGAATTGAGACAAAAAGAGAATAACAAAGAAATTTTCAAAATTGACACCATACTTAGGTGTAAAGTCGTAATCGAGCCACCAAGACCTCAAAAAGAGGTCATACAATGTAAAAAGTGTCAAAGATACGGACACACCGCGAAATATTGCAACAGGACTCCGCGTTGCGTAAAGTGCGCAGGTGAGCACGCAACAACTGATTGCAACAGAACAACAAGAGACAACAATGTGAAGTGTGTCAACTGCAACGGGAATCACCCGGCAAATTATAAAGGTTGCGAAACACGCAAAAAGGTACAAACAAGCCAATTCCCCGTATTAAGAAAGAAAATAATTTCAAAACAGACAAACAACTTGACTAACACTACAACTTTCAAAACCAATGACATGCCAAAGTCGTATGCTCAAGCCACCAAAAATATCGAGCCAACTCCCGAAAAACCACAAGACAATATTATAAATAATTTAATAATTAAAATGGACAAACTCATTGAACTTGTCATGAAAACCATGGACAACATGACACAGATCATGGCAGCTCTTGTCCTAAATAAAAAATGATTCCATTATTAAAAATATGTCTTTGGAACGCCAACGGTCTTGGACAACATAGCCATGAAATAAAATTATTTTTAAAAGAAAAAAACATTGACATAATGCTTATATCGGAAACACACTTTACCGAAAAAAGCTACATAAAAATTCCCATGTATACTATATATACGACGAATCACCCCGATGGAACTGCGCATGGCGGAACAGCGGTGATAATTAAAAACACTGTGAAACATCATCTCACTGAAAAATATGATCGAGACTTTCTCCAAGCAACCACAATTGCTGTCGGAGATACAAATAATTATGTATATATATCGGCTATTTACTGCCCACCCAAACACTCGATTAAACGAGAACATTTTGACGATTACTTCAGAACACTTGAAGCGGATAAATTCATCGCAGGTGGGGACTTCAATGCCAAACACCAACAATGGGGGTCTAGACTGGCCACACCCAGGGGGAGAGAACTGTATAAAAGTATGGCAAACAACAAGTTGACTCATCTATCGACTGGTGAACCAACATATTGGCCTACAGATAGAAGAAAAACACCGGACCTCATAGACTTCTGCGTAGTGAAAGGAATTCCAATCGAAAGACTGAGCGCAGAATCTTGCCTCGATCTGTCATCAGATCACTCACCTGTTATTATTAAATACAGCTTGCTACAACCAATTATCAAACCCAGTAAATTTACACTCGGTAACCGTCACACAGATTGGGAATATTTTAGACATATCTTAAATGAAAATTTGAAATGTGATATACCATTGAAAACAGAAGACCAACTTAACACCGCAGTTATTCACTTTCAAAATCAAATTCATTCCGCAGTGAAAAAAGCCACGCCCAATATGTCAAAAAAACCACACTCAACAGATGATTTTCCCCGCTGGATTCAGGAAAAAATACATGAAAAAAGACGCATTCGTAAAGAATGGCAAAATACTCGAAGCAAGGAACTCAAGAGAAAACTGAACGAAGCAATAAGAGATATTAAAAATATCCTATGTGAATGGAAAAATAAAGGGATTCAATCCTATCTGGAAGGTCTTACAGCAACCGACGCTACAGATTATTCTCTATGGAAAGCTACAAAAAAACTAAAACGGCCCCAAATATCCATACCGCCCATCAAAACGGCTGACGATAAATGGGCAAAAACTACCAGAGAGAAATCAAACGAGTTTGCGAAACATCTCAAGGAAGTATTTACACCAGCGGAAAGGATGTGTTCCCCTGAAGAAGAAAGTCACATTCATAATTTATTAGATAGTACGGAACATAAAGAAAACTATTATGTCAAAATTGGACTTCAATGCGTCAAGCATGTTATAAAATATGAAGTACGCGCAAAAAAAGCGCCAGGACATGACATGATTACCGGGAAGATAATCAAAGAATTGCCAGATATCGGATTAAGATTTCTAACCATAATATTTAACGCGATACTTAGAATGGGTAGCTTCCCTAGACAGTGGAAAATAGCAGAAATTATTATGCTACCTAAACCAGGTAAACCACCCGAAGAAGTCACTTCATATCGACCGATAAGCCTCCTGCCAATATTTTCCAAAATATTTGAAAAAATTCTACTGCGCAACATGAAACCAATACTTTTTCAAGAACACATGATCCCTGATCATCAATTCGGTTTCAGAGAAGCGCACTCGACAATTGAACAAGTTCATCGAGTTGTGACGATCATAGATCGCTCCATACAAGAAAAAACTACTGTTCAGCAGCATTCTTAGATATCAGTCAAGCTTTTGACAAAGTCTGGCACCCAGGCCTGCTTTATAAAATCAAAGGAAAACTGCCCAAAAACATGTATGATATTATCAAATCGTACTTGACCGATAGACAGTTTTTTGTTAAATATGACAACGAAACTTCAAATCTTAATACCATAAGATCTGGAGTACCGCAAGGGAGTGTACTAGGTCCTGTACTGTATCTAATAAATTATGAATGTGACTTTCTTCTTCAGGGGAACACATCCTTTCCGCTGGTGTAAATACTTCCTTGAGATGTTTCGCAAACTCGTTTGATTTCTCTCTTGTAGTTTTTGCCCATTTATCGTCAGCCGTTTTGATGGGCGGTATGGATATTTGGGGCCGTTTTAGTTTTTTTGTAGCTTTCCATAGAGAATAATCTGTAGCGTCGGTTGCTGTAAGACCTTCCAGATAGGATTGAATCCCTTTATTTTTCCATTCACATAGGATATTTTTAATATCTCTTATTGCTTCGTTCAGTTTTCTCTTGAGTTCCTTGCTTCGAGTATTTTGCCATTCTTTACGAATGCGTCTTTTTTCATGTATTTTTTCCTGAATCCAGCGGGGAAAATCATCTGTTGAGTGTGGTTTTTTTGACATATTGGGCGTGGCTTTTTTCACTGCGGAATGAATTTGATTTTGAAAGTGAATAACTGCGGTGTTAAGTTGGTCTTCTGTTTTCAATGGTATATCACATTTCAAATTTTCATTTAAGATATGTCTAAAATATTCCCAATCTGTGTGACGGTTACCGAGTGTAAATTTACTGGGCTTGATAATTGGTTGTAGCAAGCTGTATTTAATAATAACAGGTGAGTGATCTGATGACAGATCGAGGCAAGATTCTGCGCTCAGTCTTTCGATTGGAATTCCTTTCACTACGCAGAAGTCTATGAGGTCCGGTGTTTTTCTTCTATCTGTAGGCCAATATGTTGGTTCACCAGTCGATAGATGAGTCAACTTGTTGTTTGCCATACTTTTATACAGTTCTTCCCCCTGGGTGTGGCCAGTCTAGACCCCCATTGTTGGTGTTTGGCATTGAAGTCCCCACCTGCGATGAATTTATCCGCTTCAAGTGTTCTGAAGTAATCGTCAAAATGTTCTCGTTTAATCGAGTGTTTGGGTGGGCAGTAAATAGCCGATATATATACATAATTATTTGTATCTCCGACAGCAATTGTGGTTGCTTGGAGAAAGTCTCGATCATATTTTTCAGTGAGATGATGTTTCACAGTGTTTTTAATTATCACCGCTGTTCCGCCATGCGCAGTTCCATCGGGGTGATTCGTCGTATATATAGTATACATGGGAATTTTTATGTAGCTTTTTTCGGTAAAGTGTGTTTCCGATATAAGCATTATGTCAATGTTTTTTTCTTTTAAAAATAATTTTATTTCATGGCTATGTTGTCCAAGACCGTTGGCGTTCCAAAGACATATTTTTAATAATGGAATCATTTTTTATTAAGGACAAGAGCTGCCATGATCTGTGTCATGTTGTCCATGGTTTTCATGACAAGTTCAATGAGTTTGTCCATTTTAATTATTAAATTATTTATACTATTGTCTTGTGGTTTTTCGGGAGTTGGCTCGATATTTTTGGTGGCTTGAGCATACGACTTTGGTATGTCATTGGTTTTGAAAGTTGTAGTGTTAGTCAAGTTGTTTGTCTGTTTTGAAATTATTTTCTTTCTTAATACGGGGAATTGGCTTGTTTGTACCTTTTTACGTGTTTCGCAACCTTTATAATTTGCTGGGTGATTCCCGTTGCAGTTGACACACTTCACATTGTTGTCTCTTGTTGTTCTGTTGCAATCAGTTGTTGCGTGCTCACCTGCGCACTTTACGCAACGCGGAGTCCTGTTGCAATATTTCGCGGTGTGTCCGTATCTTTGACACTTTTTACATTGTATGACCTCTTTTTGAGGTCTTGGTGGTTCGATTACGACTTTACACCTAAGTATGGTGTCAATTTTGAAAATTTCTTTGTTATTCTCTTTTTGTCTCAATTCGCAAAGAAACATAGGCAGTGGGGTTTTGTTTGTTTTTTGCAACATGTTTGTTATTCTGATAACATCATGGCCGTGGCTTGCGATCTCTTCGCTTATTTCGGCGATATCTGCCGTGTGGTGAAGGTTTTTTATTATAGCCTTATATGATCGGCTTTCTTTCGTCTGATATGAATGAAACTCGGTATCTCTATTTTTTAAACCTGTGATTACAGGTATATATTTTTTCAGACTTAGTGATCTGTATTTTTACTTGGGTTTTACCCAGCTGTTTAATGTAGTATGCTCCTTGAGCTACTTGCTCTAAGAAGTCTGTCAGTGGTTTTATATTCTCTACTGCGTGCACAAATATAGGTGGTGGCTTTGGCGTATTTTTGCCAATCGCCTGCTCCTCTTGTTTGTCTTCTAATTGTTGAAAGCGATTTGCTGTTGGTACAGCAAGCCAGTTCTTATTTGGGCATGCCTGTTTGGCTTTACTGGCATTCTCCGGACTGGATATTCTCTTTGTTTTTGTCGGGGCTTTGATCCAAGAATCTAGCGTATTTTTAGTCGATGCGGCAACAGGACATTGATGATCCAGTTCCATTGTCTTGTATATAGTGTGGAGAAATTACAGTGTAATATAAGTGAACAGTATGATACCGGACAGGAGAAATTGGAGCAAGACCGGTTTGGTGGTTGTGTCACTTGTGCACTCGTCACTTTCGAACTTGCGACACCATGCGGGAGCACTTTACTATACGTCTTTACTCAACGGTGGTATACACGCAACTGTCAATTAGCTAAAGTGTGTGTTAATGTAAAACAATTCTAAAAAAATACATTTCTATCATACGCTAATCGAATAAGCCGCTACAAAACGCCCTAGTGTGAATAGACATTTACATTCGGACAACCGAAGTGGACACTTAATAATAATCATTAAGTAGAATAAAGAAACACTTTGAGTGTCAACCCTCCAATACAATAAAGTCACAAAGGACTGTTTGAAATTGAAGAAAATAAAAATAAGAATAAAAAAACATAAGAATGCCTGACAACTGCATGTATAAATATCAATGTGGCACAATTGAGTGAAACAATTAGTAATTAATACTAAAGCGAATATTAAGTCGGTGACCTGTGTAACTAGTAATAGTTAAGACAATTAATTAACACGATGTTTTATATAAAAAAACAATATTTAAAAAACATTCTCAAAAAGCACCTTGTATATAAATAAATAAATACATTTTATTAATATTATTCCCAGTTGTAGTTAAGTCAATTGGGAATTGACATATTTTTGTAGCCATTAATTACGCAAGTTAGAAATAGCATTTTTATTTAACAATATAATAGTGAAAAACTTATTCCTTTACAAATGATATATTAGCAGGCCATACAACTGCATGTATAAATATCAATATGGCATACCAAATAGACGAGTCTGTCAAACTCAATCGCTTCGTCTGCCTTCTAAATATTGGTGGCGTCTTACAAACAATATAATAAAATAAAGTAATTGAAGAAGAACTAAAAACTTGCTAGAAACAAACCATTCAAATTATTGAATATATAAAAATCCGACTAAAGTGACTAAAAATAATATGAACAACCGAATTTCTTTTTTTAAACCCCGCCTTACTTTGGAAAAGTATTCCCAATCATCAAAATATTTCGTAAATATATAAAAAAGTAACATTAATAAATAGACTACAATACATCGAGGCATATATTATATTTTTTACATTCTTGATTCTAAAATTACTGTGTAAATGTTTAAACAATATTAGTTTTCATACAATTGATTGAAAACCTTTTTGTTCAAGCAGAAAAAACGACAACAGACTGAATAATATATATTGATGACTCAATTATTCACTGGCTCGTATTAAAACTACTACAAACTGCACGAAAAACATTCTTTTGAGTTGATAAATCATGTATACTTCCTAAAAGTAATAATAAAAAGTAATAACCAATTAAATAACAATTGTTCACTAACTAATTAATTAAGTATTTGTTATCCAACCCAGTGAAATCTAAATACTTTTATCGATAATATTAATTGTTTGTTGACTACATAATTAGCGTGTTGGAATTTAATTTTAACTAAATCAAAATAATAAATTCGTTTTCAAATTAGAATGATTATTTTATTAGATTAATGTTAGATAACAATACGAGTAAAAATTTTAATATATTCAAATGTAAGCAAAAATATGCCAGGCCAGCCTAATTAATATTTTAAAGCAGGTCATTTTAATTTAATTGTACTCTTAGCGGCAAGGAATACTTAATTTGGGGTTGTTTGCTCGAAAATACTTGAATTGGCGTGTCTTTTCAATAAAATTTTATTATAAAGAGTAATAAAAGGGCGAATTTCCTTATTCCCTTTTGCTAGTATGGAAGATTGATTAATGAATCTGGAGCGCACGTTCTCTCTTTTACCATATTTTTTTTAATCTCGACATAAAAACATACCCTTTGAAATTGAAAAATTCATGTATTTGAACGTGAAGTAAATTTAAAAAAAAACTCTGCATGGATAATCGAAATAATATAATCTATATGAGAAAGCGGGCATTTTCCTCTTTAAAGTGTATATTTTGTATGAATTTTATAAAGAAGATCTGAATATAAATGTTCTTCAATAGAATAGTGCAAAGGTGTAAAAAAAAGAATGAAGCGACACTTTCTGACTTTTTGCAGCAATCGCTAATGGATTCTGTCAAACGTCTTTTACACGTGGATAAAAGTAATCACACCTATAAAAAACCATCCCCAATTTATATTAAGAGTACAAAATCATTTGATAGTAAGTGAATCAATTTATATTAAGCACATACAAGTATGGCGTAGTCAAGTATGGCGTAGCAATGTATAGCGTAATTGAGTAAAGCGTAGTCAAGTAAAGCGTAGCATCGATTTTTATTTTATTTTTATTTACAATATTAAAAAAAATCTTTTCAATTCCGTATGGTACACTAATAAAAACACATTAAAAATTGTTAGTTATGTACAAAATGCCTTTAATTGAACTTCAAATATTTTTAAAGCCTTTCATGTAAAAGTGCTGAATTATTTTTTCCTATAAAAAAATAATTTATTGTGACAGTTTGAAGATCTCGTTATTATTAATGAGTGAGTTATGAGTATCGTATGGCAATACTGTTCAATTAAGTTGCGTGTTAGTTGACCTAAGATAATATTAATATTATTTTAGAAAAAAAATAATTTGGGTAATATTTATATTACCAAAAAAATAGCAATTTCAACAATAAACACATCAATTTAAATCATACGTGGAACGATATTTTTTTCAGTTATTTCATCGATTCACACTATATTTTTACAAGAGGATCCAATTTGACCATAAAAAAGATTTTACACACATTATTTTTTTATTAGATGTGATTTGTAGAGACTGTTTCGGCAGTAAATACTCATTTTTATGTTCATCATTACAAAGATACGTGGTTTTTTTACTTCTCTAGGATATCATTGCACAAGAAAGGGTGTAATTCATTTAAAAAGAGACTTTTATTTTTCCCTTCGGCTCTTAAAAAAAACAAACGGCAGAATTATTTTCAGATTTCAATAGAACATTATACGGCACGTGTAAATTTATTCATAACACATTATCGATAGAATTAATCAGAACGATGATTCCCGAATCAATTATTGATACATTTAGAATCTTTACAGACCGGAATAATTCTTGGAATATTTTCGTTTCTCAAGAAATATACCTTCTATCATTTCAATTCAAAAGAAACCCCAAAGAGATGACATTGACAAGTCGTAAAGCCACATTTCTAAATCCCAACCGTGTATAAATATAATCGATTTGAAAAAATATAATATATAGAACGAATATTTCTATTATAAAGTCCGCCTTAATATACGACCTTCGTTTAGAATGCATTATTAAAGATTCAAACTATGTATAAAAAAGAGACGAAGAAAAGAGACGTCATCATGAATAATTTTCCCTTTATTTCTTATTGAAAAAATTCCGTATCTGGATTGGATAAAGGAAAAAGTTATATTCAATTTCCGCCGTATTGTATCTTTAAATAATTTCAAATGCCTATAAAAAAATACGCATGTTGTCGTAAGAATAATATTTATTTGTAAATAGTCAAGGGATTTTTTTATAAATATGGTGTTTCCAAACGAATTTATATCTATAGAAGTGTCATGCGTATTGTTTATAGTCCTACATACGCATATTATACATATACTTCACACATAAGCGGGCTGTGGCCACCTGCAACAATGTAGTAAATTTTTCTTACAAAAACACCCTCATGATTATGTAAATTGTTTTCATAGCGACATATTATTTGTCCTTGAATATATAAAGCAACTTTTAATTACCATATTAAGTGAAAGTTATTTGAGAGATCGACAGGTGACAGATAAACAGTACGAGCGGTAAAAGCAGCACCCCAAACGAAACCTTCATAATTGTATCTCACGTTTTTGAAGTATTATTGGTGTTTGCATATGGAAATATGTCAATTAATTAATTTATTACAGGATTTCACATAAATGTATGAATACAGCTATTAAATTGAATTTTGTAACAACATTGTGTGAAATTTTGTCGAAATATGAATTCTAATCGTTTTCAGAATATTTTATACAATTATCACTAATGACGATCCCTCACAATATGACAAATTTACATTTCAAATCTGTAATGAAATCACGTCGGCTATTTAAAACATATATTTAAAATATTCCTCGAGGGACATAAAAGAAACGTTATTTTTTTTATATATCTAATTTTAATATAAGAAAATAATTATCAAGAACTAAAATCTCATGGAAAGGTTTGTATTCATCATAAAAGTTAACAACCGGTCGTCAAATCGAATTGCACAATCGAATAAATCATAATTACTACTATTATCGACTATAAAACAAAAACAATCATTTAAAAATGGATATTTTTAATTTTAAAATACAACTGGTTCAATTTTAGTCATGAACTCACGAAAATGTATTAAAATTTTGTATAAAATGCGACATTTGTTTAATGAAATTGTTATATGTATGTAGGGAATTTAAATAATGCTGCTTCTAAGGGCGGAAATTCAACCCCACAAACTACCCTCAAAAGATACCCTTACATCTAAGTGGGGTCACCAAATATATCCTTTGAATACGAAAATCATCCCTTTATTTATATAGGAACGTGATAATATTTTAAAAGCTTGTTAATCAAAGAAATATGAAATAAGTTCTTGGAAAATTAACATCAGTTAGAATATTGGCCATCAAAACCATTGAAAATATTATATTTTCCTTTAAACGGACGAACAAATCTTATTTATTAAATTTGAAATCGCTCTGGTTATTTTCTACGTGAATGCTTCCATTCAACTTTGAAATTCGATGCATTCATTTACGAAAATATTAATAAAACATGTAATATACATATTTTTCCATAACCGGATTTATTTGTTTAACAATGTTTGAAACCCGCAAACTTTCGTGAACGAGATCGAAAGTTTTATAAGAAATTTCAGGTCTTATTATTAAAGAGAAAGGGAGAGTTCTACATTATTATAGTGAAATATTTAATATTTGTCCAATTAAAATCCTATTGAGTTTCAATCTTAAACTAACAAGAGGATATTTTTTAATGAGCGTTAAATTACATCTTTCATTTTTTTTTATAAATGTACGAAATCTAAATGAACTTGTGAAAAAGATTGACTTTTAGATAATCGATTCAAAGTTATCCAATCAAAATTTTATGTCGACGCAGTTCAAAAGTTATCTAATAAAAAAAGATATAGAGCAGTGATTTTCATCCATTTCTTGCTAAAACATTAATTTTATCACCTATAAAAAAGGCTTAACTAAAACGATAAATTAAATAGAAAATTCGCGAGAATGTGTCAAAAAATAAACCCCATACCCAATGATTAAATATCAGTAATAGTAATTTTAACGATAAATGATTATTTTATGCATATATGTTAATTATTATATTTCCACCCGAGTAGTTAGATATATTAGTTTTTCGATTTGAAAAGATATATTTTTCGGTCAATCATAAATAATCTCATCACATAAATGTTATTTTTTCGATTAACATCCCACACAAGTTCATCAAGGATTAATATAATGTTGAATTCTGAATGTAATATTAATTTTTCAGGTACATGATTGACTTGGAAAGCGCACAAAAAGTGGATTCGAGAATTCAAGATTTCTTTTTCATCATGGCCGTTTCTAATTCTTGTGTAAATCCAATAGTTTACGGTGGATTCGTATTGGATTTCAAGAAATTGAAGGAATATTGCTGTAAATGCTGCTATGGAACCCCAATTACCAGATCAGTGGGTAAGAATTATTGCATTATTAAAAAAAAACACTGTATTATATCATAAAAATTAATATGAAACACAATTTTTTCGAGTAATATTGCTACTTTGTTAAAAAATAATAAAGTTTTAATTACGCATCGTTCATAATAGTTATGATAATAATAAAACGGGCCATGTTTTCTCATTAAACTTTACTTTGTATCAAAGTATAATATTACATCGAGTGCTCAAAGAATATTAAGTGATTTTAATATTTAATACACGTTGCTCACATTAAAATTCACACTTTTATCATTTTAAATTAAACGCCTCGAGGGTATCTTTAGAATTTGTTTCATTTTTTAATTTTTTTACTATTATATTCGACTTTACTACTAAGTATTACTATTATATTCGACTTTATAACTAACCAGGAAATAAGAATATACCTGGATCGGGATTTTATTTATATATAGAATAATATTAATAAAATCCTTATCGATCGTCTTGATCCCGGTTTTCTCTGATTTCCTGTATTGTAAGGTAAATACTGATTATTAAGTCGGTGACCTGTGTAACTAGTAATAGTTAAGACAATTAATTAACACGATGTTTTATATAAAAAAACAATATTTAAAAAACATTCTCAAAAAGCACCTTGTATATAAATAAATAAATACATTTTATTAATATTATTCCCAGTTGTAGTTAAGTCAATTGGGAATTGACATATTTTTGTAGCCATTAATTACGCAATTTAGAAATAACATTTTTATTTAACAATATAATAGTGAAAAACTTATTCTTTTACAAATAATATATTAGCAGGCTATACAACTGCATGTATAAATATCAATATGGCGTACCAAATAGACGAGTCTGTCAAACTCAATTGCTTCGTCTGCCTTTTAAATATTGGTGGCATTGCTTACAAACGATACAACAAAATAATTAAATGAAAGAAGAACTAAACACTTGCTAGAAACAAACCATTCCAATTATTTTAATTCTATAAAAAATCGATTAAAGTGACAAATTTTTTTTAAACCCCTCTTATTTTGAAACAAATGTTCCCAATCATCAAAATATTTCGTTAATATTATAAAATCAATCTCAAAATAAATAAATAAATTGTCACATTAATAAACAGACAATAATAAAATAATACAAAAATTTATTTTATTAATTATTGTTGCCGATCGAATATTTTTTTATTATTATTCGAGTGGGACTTGACATGACATGAACAACAATTTTAAATTGATTATTTAATAATATAATAGTGAAAAACTATATATTATTAGGCTATACATCTGAATGTGTAAATATCAAGATGACGGACTTAGTAGACGAGTCTGAGTGAGACAAAACTAATTGTTTAAGCACGTTAATATACAATAAATGTACATGGCTCTTCATTACTGTTGTTTAAACACTGTTAATCACTTTGATAACAATGTTGCCTTAGTCAAACTCATTTGATATTTATACATTCAGTTGTATGGCCTGCTATTATATCGTAATTCAATCTTTAGAAAAGATACCTCTTCTTCTTGAAAGAAACAAGATATGTTAAAGTATGTTATGTGATTATTTTCAGGCTCTGGCACTTTCAGAAGTAATTACACAGGAAGAAGATTGACACATGCCGTTGGTGAAAATATAAGGGTAAATTTTATATGATATTACTTCCATAATCCTTCGTATAACTGCAGTTGGTCCCTTTAACTTGATGAATATTCAACCCCAACATCTATTACTCTGACTGCTATTAGACTATTTAAATAATTCCAAATCCGATTGATTAAATGGGGGATTTAATTAGATTATTCAATGCTCATCGCAGATATTTTATCCCCAGCCTTTTTTTTCGTGTACACTTTGATTGGAATTTTATTATCCTTTCTTAATTTGAACATAATTACATTGCAAAGGTCTTTCAATTTGAATTGGAAATTCAAAAACTGATCAAAAGGCCATTCAATTTCACTATTCGATCGATACCACTGATATATGCATTAGTAGGCCAAACAGCTGCATGTATAAATATATCAAGATGGTGGACCAAGTAGACGAGTGACCTTAGTGAGACAATTGAGTGTTGTCTCTGTAATATTGGTGGTATCAACTATTTGCAAATATGACTAACAAAGGGAGAATCTAGTAATTTTAACAAGTGCTTTCTCACATTTTTCATGTTATTTTAAATTCTAGCTCATATAAATATAAATTTAAATATAACAATATTTCCGTAATTAATAATTAGCCGCTGATATTCCGTATAATCCAAAATAACAATGACTTTCTGGACAACCAAAATGTGATAATAATAATTTTTATGATTCCAAAAAAGATTTTTTGCCTCTACTCGATTTAATTTAAATTAAATGTAGTCTTATTTTTGTACAGGTTATGTTTTTAATCGACCAAGTTCCTTTTTCATGTCAATTTCAACCTTAATAATTTGCATTAAACAAACATATTGTTGGATTTTGTTATATCTTAGGTTAATAATATCAGTTTTATTGGTTGGTTTAATTTATCATTTTGACATTTCATACATTATTGATCCGCGACCAACTTCACGTCGCTCTTGTCGTTTGTATTTTGATTTATCATTTGTACATTTATGTACTTTGGAGTGTAAAACCATTGTTTGATGGAAACTATACAATATTTATTTCTATATAGGTTTTTTTTATTATTTTATAATTAGCCTTGTATAGTTAAATGATAAATGAATGTAAGAAAATGATAAACGAACGACAGGAGAGTTGACACATCGACGTGAAGTTGGTCGCGGATCAATAATGTACCTATATTTATTTATATATGAGTTATAAACAAAGTGAATGAGTTATTATTAGTTAAGATTGTTCGGAATATTTCGGGAATTTGTCTTATTATTGTTGATTGTTGAAATACAATACGAATTCCACTGCCACTTACCACTTGGTTTATATTTAAATGAGTAGTGAAGTCACATACAAATGACGACATTGAAGAAATTATAAATTCATAAGACTTTGTCACTGGCAATTGTCTCTTTCCCGGGGGCTTTTCTCATTTAGAAGTAGTCATTTGAAGAATATCATATCAATCCAGTTTCGATTTACACAAGGGAATAAATTGTATACAACATGTTTTTAATTGACACTAAAATATTTTTATCGTAATTGTGTAATGCCAGTGCGATCATTAAAAAATATACTAAAGGGGGCCTAAGATGTTTTTCGTATAAAAAAATAATTTATTATGACAGTTTTTGTATCTTCGGTTATTATAATGAGTGAATATATTATGTCATCATAGGATAACAACAACTAAATTCATTTTCAAGGTCAATTTCAAATGAATAAACAATAAACAACTATGTTGTCATAACTCCTAAGGTCGCTTACCGTATTTGCATCAACAAGAAGTAATATTGTAAGTATGTTGTCATAATGTCTCAGGTTGCTGAGCGTTTTTGTTTACGTACTATTGTTGTTTCATGAATTCTATGACGTAGAATTAATATAATACATATTCAAATCAGGCGGTCAATCACCTAATAAGTTAATACGCAAGATTCTCAAACTTTTTAAAATAATAATTAAAAATTTAAAAGATTAACTAGCCGACTTGGAGCATTAATTGTGGTGTAGATGGATTGCATTTTATTATTACAATTTCTTTATTATGCATAAGTTTTTACATTGATTGATAGAACAATACATCTTTGGAAATAGACTTAGGTGTACAGAATATATAAATATTTTTACCCATAACTAACATGAGAATGTTTTATTTAAATTTGACATGAGTAATAGTATTTAATTATAGAAAGAATGGGAAAAAAATAACAACCCATTTACAAATTTGAAGATTAATAGATAATAATGGATTACGTGTTATGTGCTTGTTTTTTTTATTATTTTAGTATGAATAAAAAACATGTTGTATACTTGGTTCAGCCTTCTTCAAGCAAATAATTCTTACATTGTATTAAAATTGTAGAGTGCCAGAATCGAAGGATCGCGATCGCCTCCAAGTCCGACTCGCCTCACATCAGATAGTGAATATTGTCCCATACACTCTGACCCGATTCCTTTAAGCAGAGGAAGTTGCCAGAATAGCTGTATCCTGGCCACTGCCAGGAGTCTGGAGACTTCCCTGTCCACCTGCAGGAGCTCCACACTGCTGGCAAGAAACATATGATACGCGGCCAACAACAACAACTGCATGAGGAAGTCCAGGTCCAGCGAATTCGGCAAGAAGGGCTTCAAGCAGATATCCACTTACAAGGCCAACAGTGGACATTGGAGGAGAGTCAGGTTCAGCGACTTGGAGATTCCTGGCATCGACGAGGAGCTGAAGACCTTCGAGAACAAGGTGATATTCAGACCAAACGGGATATTAAATAAACAATATTCACACGACACTTCCGTCTAATTGATTATTATTGAACCATAGATATAAACATAAGATATCGCATGAATGGCTAAATCCGTGGTTGATCAAGTGGACAAAAACATGAGTTACCTGGCAAACATTATACTGTAAACATCTCTCTTCATATCTTCAGTTATATTTCACAGTAAAATGGGTAAATGCATTGTTACTACATGTCATATGGACTCAAACATACACTCAAATACATCTAGCCTCACTTTTTACCAAACACTACTTCTTTAACATGTTTAAAACATTGTCACAACCACTCTCAGTGGTCACTAGAAATGTGTCGAGTGAGGGAGACACACTTATGCCTTTATAGAATAGGATAGAAGAGTGCAACAATACACGGTTTACATGAATTATTTATATGCAATGCGATATCTATGACATATATACATATAATAGCCCAAAGTGTGTGTATGTAATTGTTTTACAACTATGTGTGTTGCCCTTAGAATAAGATTGAGGTTCCACACGGAAAAATAATAATACATACATGTCAACAATTTATTGTCTGTTAGTGATCTTAACTATTACTAGGTACACAGTTACACATTATACTGTAAACATGTCTCTTCATATCTTCAGTTATATTTCACAGTAAAATGGGTAAATGCATTGTTACTACATGTCATATGGACTCAAACATACACTCAAATACATCTAGGCTCACTTTTTACCAAACACTACTTCTTTAACATGTTTACAATATTATTTCCACAACCACTCTCAGTGGTCACTAGAAATGTGTTGAGTAAGTAAATAGTAGAGAAGAGTGCATACACGGGTTTATACGAATTATTTATATGCAATGCGATATCTGATGTTTATATCTATATATTGAACATTTCATTAATACAGGGTGATTCAAATTCTTGTATATATATAAATTAATACAATGTTCATCTCTTTAGATACCTACATTTAAATAATTCTATGGGTGTAATGAAATGTTTTGACGTATTCGAGCTCTGCAAAGATTTCCTTTATAATATTGCTTTATTCTCTGATATTTACCCAAAACATTATATGATATACATCTACAGTCATTCATGGGGTGAACTATAAGTTTATTTTATTAATATTTAATATCCGAAAATTCACATATGATAATAATAAATCAATATGTGTAATAAATATATAAGCCACGCAGTACTCTACAATTTTGAACTCATCCTTTTAAAAATATTACTTCTGATATTTACGGACAAACTAAATGCAAATTTCAAAAATAGTAATTTTATTTTATTAATATTATTATGCTATAAGATTGTTTTGTTAATATCTGAAATAATACATTTTACCGAATAATAAAGCAATATGAATAATAAAAATGTAAGTCGTGCAGTGCTCTACAATTGTGAGCAATTTAAATTATGTTTTTTCACCCTCTTGTAAAAAAAATCTTGTTAGATCGTCGGCTTTCTTTACACACATTTTAAACACTCATAAATTATTTTGGTTTACTTATACATATTTTAATATATTTCAAAATTTATTTTATGGAATCAAAAATATTTTATTAACAACTTAAAATCTAATATTTTTTGAGTTAAGTTTTTGAGTATTAAGAAAGCCAACAATATTCTCTTACCAAAGACAATACTTCTTCATATTAAATATTATATTATATATTTCACTTAATTATCTCAAATCTGACAATTTCAGTATACGCCCTTATTCCATCCAACCCTTTAATTATAACAAAAACTAATATGGCATATTAATATTGAATTAAAAGAAAGCCAAGCCTATGTTTGTACCAAAATAATAAATAAAATTTGTAGATCCGTTTTTGTATTAATAACCCGTCGTATTTATTTATTAGGAAATTCCAGACTTAATTAAACAAAATCTGTCCGATTAAAATTCATATCGAATTTTCACTTAAATATATCGATGTGTCAATAGACACTTTATTATTTTATCCATTATTGTATATAAAATGAAGTTATATGTATTTAAATTTTAAAACAACGACCATATTGTATTATACGGATACATTTTAACTAAAAGATTATATTATATAGTAATTTATATTTTGATCGCTGTTATTAAGTGTTCTGAATAAAAAATCTCAATTAATTTGTTTTTTTTTTATACGAATATAAAACATAACCATAATTAATCTTAGTGGTTATTGTAAAATAACATTGTGTGTATTTGAGAACAAAGATTAAATTGTATATTTATTGTCCTATTAATTTTTTTTCAACTGAATCTAATTAAATACTGCGGTTTTGTTTCCAATTTAAACATCTGTTAGTAATTTAGATAATTTTATTCTCTGTCACACAGGAAACAATTTTTGGTATTGTTTGAAATATTTTAACGTTATTTAAGAAGCTATTTGAAGATTCAAAGTACAAAGTTGAGAAAAGCCATTAACTAAGTTCGGGGAAAACCAAATACAGACTCTCTAAAGCTTCAAATCTGAATAACATTGACACTGGAAAATACAATATGAAAATTTCATATCAGTTTTGAAGTATAATATCAATTTGAAATTGTAAGGATTTCATTCTGATCTAATTTAATGTTTTGCTGCAGAAATGTTGAAATAATTTCCGCCGTGAAATTTATTTGACTAATGACAATAAACTCAATGAAAAAGATAATTTAAAATCATGTCTCATATTAAAATATTTTAAGAGAATCAATAGGATATTATAAAGTATTTATTAAGATTTTTTTAAAGCAGAGCAAATCGTCTTTTTCATAAAAACATGCACAATATTTTAAGACAATTAAAATACACCTTACATATTTTTTCTTTAAATTTACTATTATAATAAAACATCAAGCACATTTTATTAATATCAAGATGGCGGAGCAAGCAGCAAAGACTCGTCTACTTGGTCCGCCATCTTGATATTTATCACCCACTTGTTCGGCCTTCTAATATCGGTGGTGTCGGTGTAATTCATTAATTATATTGATGATTTTTCAAGCTGACAAGTTAGTATTTCCAGGAAATTTCACATAAAACGCACTCATTATTTATTTTAAATCATAATACAATTAAATTCTACCTTCTTTTAAATTCAAACATAACAAAAATAATATATTTCTTCCCAATTATTCACCAACAAACGAATGAGTTTCGCAAATTATTTTCTTTAACTGTGTGGAAACGAAACTTGAACACCAAAAAGTTTTAATTTTCCTATACACGACGTGAAATAATTTGTTTATTCACCATTTTCAGGCACAAAACTTATTTTGGAAACTCACCCGAGTTTACTTTCGAATATTTAGAATCAATTCGCATTGTGTGGGATTCAAATAAAAACTTGATATTCGCCTTTTATTTATAGTAAAACGGGGTATTCTTTAAATGTTCATGTATTGATTTTATTTCGATGTTTGTTTAGGTCGGGTTATACTGAACAAGCAAAATCTAGAAATTAATATACAAAAACGAAATAATAACCTGACCCGAATGTAATAATCATTATCTACCTAAATTCGCAAGTGGATATCGTTAAAATTTATATTTGTTTAAATATTTTTGCTGATCATGTTGGGATTGAATAAACATAAATTATTTGATTTCATTTTTTTGGAATGTAGGGAGCATAATTATTCAGAATATAAGTAGCTTAGCTAGGATATGAATCAGCAAATCATTTAATGCTTGAATTACCGATTTAATAATAATCATTATACAATATAATATAGAAATACGTTTTAAAAAAACTCCTTACTCATTCAATAGATATTATAAATTCCTACTTTGATAGTTCATGTGCTGAAATTAAAAAAAAAGAAAGATTTATATATAAAGTACCAAAGTATAAGTCGAAAGTAAACTGAGACTAATTTCCAAGTAAGTTCACGTAAAATGCAATAAACTAGTTTCAATCAAGAACTACGAAGATGAACTAATATGTTGAAGTATGGAAACTTAATCATGAAGACAGAATCTGAACTTACTTTAAAACTTTATTTGAAAACTGATACCATCTATAGAATGATAAAAATTGTATGGACATTTCTTTTATTGTACATTAAAAATTGTAGTAGGTCAAATACATATTAATAATAAAGGTAATTATAGGTATTATTTAATATACAAAATATGTACTTACGTTGGATTCAGGATAAAAAAAACATACATCCTCCACACATAACTGACAATTTTGAATTTATAATGACAAAAAATATTACAATTAAATTAATTTATAGCTAAATTCATCCATATCAATATAGAGTGCAATAGTAGTTTTTAATAAAACTGATAATAAACCAATCTTTTGATTAAATAATAAATGAAATGTAAGTATGGCAACACCGGAGAATCTGTCAAATAACAAGTGTCAAAACAACGTGGTTTTTATTGCCAATGTCAACGTTTACACGCAATCATGAACAACACGTGGGAAGATATCAAGCCAGCATTAAGTGCACCAGTAATGTCCGTCATCAAGAGCTTTAACTTTCCTAAACCTACCCCTGTACAAGCTGCAGCTATACCACTTTTAATAAACCATAAAGATGTCGTTGCTGAAGCGGTCACTGGCTCTGGAAAAACTTTGGCCTTTCTGGTGCCTCTCATTGAAATGATGCTTCGAAATTCACCTTGGAAAAAGCATCAAGTTGGAGGTTTGGTCATATCACCAACCCGAGAACTAGCCGCTCAAACACACCAGGTTGGTATTTTAATTTAATTAAATAATAATCACACACTAAATCCATGTGCTTTAGGTTCTAGAACAGTTTCTGAAGATACCAGAACTCTCTTCGTTGACTCAAAAATTGTTAGTCGGGGGAAACTCTGTTGAAGAAGATATCAAAACATTGCACGACAGCGGTGCTAATATTCTTATATGCACACCCGGAAGACTGGAAGACATTCTCACCAGAAAATGCGATTATAATCTCTCGTTGAATATGAAAAATTTGGTAAGAGTAGATAATAATAATATGTCCTTATATGATGTATAATAATTGATTTATTTCTTAGGATTTTCTAGTACTTGACGAAGCAGACAGACTTTTAGATCTCGGTTTTTATTCAACACTTACCACGATTCTTGGATATTTACCGCGTCAAAGAAGAACGGGACTCTTCTCAGCCACACAAACTAAGGAGGTACAAGATTTAGCCCGGGCAGGATTGAGAAACCCAGTTTTGGTCAGCGTTAAAGAGAAAGCTTCCGTCAGCACTCCTATATTGTTGGAGAACTTTTACATGATAGTGGAACCGGAAAATAAATTATTATCAATAGTCAATTTCATAAAAGAGCAGAAAATCAATAAAGCGTTGATGTTTTTGCCAACGTGTGCCTGTGTAGATTATTGGGGGAGCGTTTTACCCACGCTTTTGCCTGCATCACACGTTCTAGCCCTTCATGGAAAAATGAAAGACAAGAGGTCTAAAATATTAGAAAAATTTAGAAACTTGGAAAAGTCAATATTACTCTGCACTGATGTCTTGGCAAGGTAATTTTTTTATTTGTTATTATGGATTTATCTAATATCCTGTTGATTAATTTTAGAGGTATTGATATTCCGGAAGTGGATTGGGTTTTACAATGGGAGCCTCCAGCAAATGCAGCTTCTTTAGTCCATCGTGCAGGTCGTACTGCCCGAGGAGGTCAACCTGGAAAGAGCCTTCTACCTTTATTACCAACGGAGGAAGATTACATTGATTTTATTCAAAGAAACCAAAAAGTCACACTCAAAAAAATTACATTAAAAGCAGACAAAACTAATGAACAGCTCGCCAAAGAAAGAATTAAAGTAAGAATAAATTTTAATACAATAAACATTATAGTTTATTAATGGGATTAAATATTTCAGATGATGAATACTCTCCGACAACTGCAGATGAAGGATAGGACTATTTTCGATAAAGGTATTTGTGCATTTGTTTCTCATGTGCGAGCGTATACAAAACACGAGTGCAGTTTACTCCTGCAAGTTAAAGATTTGGCCCTCGGTCAAGTGGCGAATTGTTACGGTTTACTTAAATTACCGAGAATGCCTGAAATCAACCAGCAACACAGGCAAGAATTTATAGTTCCCGAAAAAAGTATCGATTTTGACAGTATATCTTACAAGGATAAACAAAAAGAGATCAGTCGACAAAAGAAGCTGGTCATTTATAAAGAGACGGGCCAATGGCCGGGTAAAAATAATAAAAAAATGAAAAACACAGTTCCTTGGCAACAATCCAAACAGAACAAGTTGGACAAAAAGGACAGGCGGAAAGAAAGAATAGCCAAAAAAGAAAAGCTGCAAAGTATAGCACCTGAAAATAAGAAAGCCAAAAAAAGAAAAAATAAACTGTCACCTGAAGACATGGAGGAGCTTCTCAAAGATGTTGCGTTGTGTAAAAAATTAAAAAAGAAGAAAATATCACAAAAGCAATTCGACAAAGAATTTGGACTAGATTCGGAATAAATATATTCATATTTACGTATATTACGGTCTTTTATTAATATATAGATATTTAAGGCAATGGTGGAAAACAACATTAAAAGTATAAAAAATTATATAGTTGAATCTCACAACAAGGGATGGAATAAATAAACTTGTGAATAGTAAACTTTGATTCATACTTGATGAACACTTCTTATTCAATCATCATCAATATTGAAGTTTATAAATTATTTTCAGTCTATCTGTTAGGGCTTCTAATTGTAATATCAACATAAAACAAACAATTTTATTCTTTATACATATTTTATTTATTTATTATATTTACTGAATTGACTAGTAGTAATATAATAATAATAAGGGAACAGGAGAGAGAAAAAAATAGGGTTAAAATAACCTTAGTTGACATTAATAAATAATAATAAAGAAATAACACATAGTATTAACAAAATAAAATAAAGCGACATAGTAATAAATTATTATTCGGAGAATTCGTTGATATTTAACAATATATATATACCTATTTTAAAATTAATTTGCTAAATAGAGTTGAACGATTCTTTATCAGATATATGAGACACCCAGAATCAAAAGCCCCAAATCCAATATTTTTAATACATATTTGATTATGAAAATATTGTAAATTGTCTTGATGATTTTAATAAAGGATATATTTTTTCTACTTTACTTGATTTGATGCAAACTGGATTTTGGAGCTTTTAATTTTAAAATCTTCATATATTAATTGGACATGTCTAAAGTTTGATATTTGCTCTTTAATCGATAAGCATAATTTTATTTTGGGATAATTATTAAATAAAATACAAGTTCAATGAATAAATAGTAATAATACGTTTATTTATTCATTATAATAATGTTGGTACATTGTTATGTTAATCATTAACCTTAGTTGTCTGATCTGAGTGTTTTAACATCTAAAAGGATTAATAGTAAATACAATGATGATAATTCGATATGGGTATTATTTTGGATATACATGTAGCAATTATATTTTATTATGATTCAGTGTGTGTGTGTGTATGTTTATTATTTATGAAGTATTGTGGTATTTGTTTGACATTGGTTATTTTTTCCTCATTAACAATTAGTACATTATATATATATTTTTATCAAATGGAAAAGCAAAGCGGCCCGCAAAAAAACACTACTATTCAATACGCAAACCCCTTTAGTATTAACATATAATATATATATTATCTTACAATGTATATTGTGAAATTGTATAACAAATCTATAAGGTTTACAATAAACATCTTTGGTTTGATATGTGCACAGTCGGGCCGCAGATACGTTCCACCAATGAAGAGTCGTTTGTGGCTGGTTTTTTTTAATATAAAACATCGCAATTAAAGAGATTAAAAATCATCCATTATGTACAGAGTGTCACGCAAGTTCATCGGTGTATGAGAAAAATCAAATTTGTGCTTGAAAACAATATTAACATTTTATATTATAGAGTCTTTTCATGTGATAACAACAATATTTAAGCTCTTCATTTTCAAATAATACGATGATTCGCTAACAGCTAAAATTCATTTGTAGCCACATTCAACATTCTTCATAAGGGGTCGATGTTAATATAATCATTTATTTTTATATAGTGGAAAGAACATTTTTTTTTGTTTTCGCTCAACATCACAAGTCACAGGCATTTATAAACACTAACTATTTGCATTCAACAAGTTCAGAGATATAGTAATAATACATATTTGGATAACACAAACATCATGTTTTGGGTACACAAGTTCATAATATAGAAATTTTTGTATTGTCAAATATTGTAGATTTATTCACGTTTCATACAATACGCAAAAAGCATTCATTTGTCATACGAACCCATGGGAACAGGCGATTAAGCGAATGTATTAACAGTATAATATATTGATAAAATATAAAGTGTACAAATCAACATAATTAACTACAATATTCAAACAAGTACATACATTATTATTTCACTCATACCCTTTGTTTGTGTGGGTTCGCCGAATGATACTTAATTTAGATTAGGTGTTGAAATGATCTTCGTTTAGCACCCGTTCGATAGAAAAAGTCTTTAAGCATCAAGTCTGTACGCGGGAGGCAAAGCACAGTAACTCTAAATATTTGGTGAATTACCGTAGCTCAACTCTCATGTACAGAAATCGACAGCTCGATGTCGACCATGACAACTGTCAGAAATGTTAACTTTTCAAGAACCAAATTGACTGTTTTATATCTTCCAGAAATCAAATTTATTTAATATGCGAGATGGCTTTTACAGGATATATAAAAACAAAATAGTAAAAAAAGTCAACAATAGTCAGAAGAAAGTATATGAAATAAAAAGATACAACTTATAACAAAATCACAAGTATAGTGAATAAAAAGAAATGTTAAAATACATATATTATATTATAAATAAAACTGATTTTAATGTTTCACAAGGAATCGGTGAGACTATAGACAAAACATTTTATGACAAGAAGTGAGATTCTGTCTAAAAAGAATGGTCATGTTGAAAGTAGAGATAAGTAGGTCAGGATGGAAATGAGTCCCGGATCCTTTAATAGAATGTATGAATACGGTTCTGAAATATTCTTGGATGCACATATGTAAAAATTAATTTTAAATTTCAAACTGAATATTGAGTCATATATATTAAAATAGGTTTTTTTTTAGCTTAATCGATCCAGTGGACTTGTATCAGAATATTTCTCGGACTTAGTCATAGATCAAGTCAAGATATTCATGAATGTGATTGATGTTGTTCTAAAAAAAAATGAAGAATCGTTATGAAGAAGAGGATATTTTTAATGAATCCCAACTTTTTATGTTAAAGCTTCAATTGTCACGGTCAGCATCGAGACTTAGAAATTAATCTTAGAAATTCGCCCGTTTCATAAATTTACTTTATAATGGAGGGAAAAGATATGATTTTAAAATATTTAAGTCATAAACATAATAGGATTTTAAACAAATACAAAGAGAGAGAGATAGAGATAGAGCAAGAAGTATTTTTATATAAAAATATCCGTTTGGAATAATAAAACATGTGTATTGAATACAGTTGAGGGAAAACGGCAGACTCTTGTTGATATCTTGTAAATATGTTTTGTCAATCAAAAATAGCAGAAGTATTTAAAATTGCATTATACTATGTAACTATGAAAACAATATTTTTCTAGCTAGAGATATTAAGCATTTGATGTAAGTTTATTTACATGATTGTATAAGACGAGAGTGTTCAAAACACCAATTTCAAGCAGTCATTATATGAAGACAATCAATTGAATAGAGTAGCACAGTAACGCTTAAAAGGGACCACGTTTATTTTTATATATTATTTTCATTAAATTGATATATTAATATGTATGCTTTCCATAATTTATGTCTTGAATAGCTCCCTTGTTTAGTAAAATACCACATTATACATATAATTTTTTTCACTAAACTATCCCCTTGATAGTGATTATTAATAACTTTTGTAATGTATGTATATATATATATTTTATAAATTGATATATAAACTTTTTATTAGCTATTGTGAAAATACATTAATTTATGGTTTGTTTTTTTATCAACAGTTCAATTGATTTTAATTTTTTTTTTTTTTTGGATATATATATTTAATTTGAATTTGAGAAAATCAAATAGGAGATGTTGGGTGTGAAAAATTTTCAAAACCAAACACCGCATGGCTAAATTATATAATGTATGTATTGAAAGATTGATACAAAATTTTTAATTATCAACAAGACTTACAAGTTAGGCAACATTATCATCTTTCTCAACTCTGAATATATTAATGTATAAGAAATGTACATGTATATTTTATAAATATTATATTATTTATGCATACAGTGGATTAGCTAGCCATAACGTATAAACACTTTCAATAATGCAATATTCAACACCATTTAATCTTAACACCACGGTAGAAAAAATAATATATATATTTTTCCACTTACACGCATCACAAACAGAACATGAAAAGCCTCGAAACGCGAGACGGGAATTACCGATACCACCGATATATCAGCAGGCCACATAACAGGATGTATAAACATCAAAATAGCGGCCAAGAGTATGATTAACAGCGCTTAAAACAACAGTAATGAAGAGCATTGTACTGTTGTCTCACTGAAACTCGTCCACATGGTCCGACATCTTGATATTTATACATGCAGTTGAATGGCCTGCTAATATGTATGTATGGTATCGGCATAACGCTTCACCTAATCCAGTCGAAGGCACACAAAACGCAATGTGTGTATTGATAGTTTAACTATAGATTAAATGCAAAATATCAATTTTGAGCAGCTGTTAAATTATCAGAATTGTAAAGTCACTCGCAGTTGAATTATAGACGGCATACAGTACATATATTGTGCAGATGATTCGGCATTAATCATGTTTATTCAATCCAATAATTTCAATCTGACTGGTTCAACTGTGCGTATTTAAAGTGCTATATTTAATTAACTAATTCCTCCATCGATATAGCGAAATGGAAGAGAGGAGAGTTTGTTATAATAATATTATGTATTGTGAATGTGAGTGTATTTTAATATTATTTGTGGACTGTTGAAACATTACTTGAACACATTCGATTAAAATATACATACACAAATAGTTTTTGTTTGTTTTTTTTTTGTTAAATAACATCTCAAAAATTCGAATGGTTACTTTAAAAAGGCGGCCGGAGATGAAATGTGGAGGAATATATTATGTATGAAAACCGAAGTGATTTGATGGAGTGAATGTTGAAATTATTTTGCGACCACAGCCTCCTTCACTTTATTTCTAATGATTCGAGTGTTGTCTAAACAATGTTTTTTTTTATTGTCATCATGTGTATATTAATCTAGTCACATACACATATTTTTAAATAATCTCAATGGCTCTTTCCTCGGGATTTGTAAATCAATTTAAGTGGAATTAGAATGTTGTTAATATTCTCCCACACCTCATCTCCGCTACAACCTTCTTCTGTCGGCGAGACATTACATTTAGAAATATGTACAAACACTGCATTTTACTATTTACCGCCGAGTCCGAATTTCATAAAAATTAACTCTTTGCCTTTCGATAGGATGTCACCGCCGGGTGCGGTTATTTCGGTGAACTTTTGCATTAGGTTCGGAGCACCGGGACCTCCAGGGGGTTGTTGGGTGGTGGGTGGCATTGTACCGAGTCCGGATACCGGGACAACAGCCGGTACTCCTTTCATCGGTTGTCTGTTACCAAAGATACCAGTTTGTTGATTTTGCTGCGGTTGTTGCATACCGGAACCCATTGTTGAGTTCATTCCCAGGTTGGAATTCATACCCATGCCTGAATTCATCCCCATGCCTGAATTCATCCCCATGCTTGAATTCATCCCCATATTGTTCGTTCCCATGCCCATGCTGGAATTCATCCCCATATTGTTCGTCCCCATGCCCATGTTGTTGTTCATTCCCATCTGTTGTTGGTTCATCGTCTGGTTCGTCTGTTGCATCCCCTGCGGAGTGGAGAGTTGTGTTTGCGGCGTGTGTTGAGAAGCTGTAGAGTAAGGAGTTGCTGATGATGGTGGGTTTGTGCCATAGAGTGGCGAAGATTGCGCTGCTGTACCGCTTATACTATTCAAGCCCGAAGTCATGGGATTTGACATTCCGGTGTTCATCTCATTGCCACCTCTCCCTCGGCCTCTCCCCCTCGCCTGCTATCATTAGAAATTATTTGTGCTATCTTAAAATACAATACATCTACAAATAAACAATTTAAAACCTGCAATAACGGGGATAAAATGATCATATTCAGGATAGATATAGTAGGATGTATGACGCCCTTATAAGTATAAGGGCCAGTTTCTTCAAGCCGTGTTAAATCGTGTGCTACGTGGCAAGAGATTGTACGAATCTCGTATACAAATATTCCGTTTCTTGAAGGCGTGTCAAAGCTATAGCCGAGCGGTTCCGATTGTGTATCGCAAGCATTCAAGAGAACTTGGATACAGGCAACTCGGGGAGGGAAAATATAGCACGAGCTTGAGATTTAGCTATTACCCACCTCCACCCGGTGTGTCTGTAAGGATAGGGTATCCTCTTACCACACCCCTTGAGCACTAAGCATATCGAGAGCTACTGTTTTGGGTAATGCACAAAAATAGTGCCGATTCGCATTATAAATATTTATTTATTTTTAGTATTTCGCACGCATGTAAAATATATGGCACAAGGCCTTAAACGCTGACATGGTCAGCTCTGCGAGAAATTTCACCGCACTTAAAGCACCTCGATATCCCCGAGCTAGAATTTGACAGCTGGTAGCATGAGCTACATATTGAAGAAACACATTTGGCGCGTAAATCGCCGAGTGACACGAGCTCGAGATTTAAAACGGCTTGAAGAAACCGGCCCTTAAAGTACATATAAATGATGCATGCAACATGGTTATAGTCTAGTGCTAGTCATAAATATATTTGAGGAGAGTTACTGAATATAGGGAGAGTGAACAATCAGAAGGAGGTACACAGCGACACAATTACTCAGATAAAATAAACAAGGAAGAATGACAACGTCCATTTGAACAACACTTATAAATAAATAAAAAATCATCCCAACACACTGTATTTGATTTGATTGCGTACATGCACATATCAGGACAACAAAATGTCAACACTAAAATTACAAAGCTGACAGAAGTGTTTACTTTGTTCATGTTGCGCTGTTGCAGTGTTGGAATTCGTATTCGACATTTACTCTACACTCGTTTGTGTCATTTTCGGAAACCTGTGTGTATTATGTAATTAATCAACGAGAAGCAACAGGAAGCGGGTTTGTCTTTTTGCAATGCCTCTCATGGTTGTTTGAAAGCGATATTAACACAAAAATAACGCGTTGGGCAAAAGTCCTGCTGCTATTTTGATTACGTGCCATCTTGGTTATGTGACGTTGAGATCATTTAAAGTCGGGAGCTACGTGACTACGAATTATTTGAATTTCGTGTCATATTCTTCAAGCTGTGTCAAAGTTAAATCCGGAGTTCGTCATGAAATATCGAATGGAGGGAGAAATTTTAGAAGATTTGACAGTTTGTAAAGTGCCCCACAGTTTTCAAACTGTCGATTTTTGTGAAAAGCAATTAAATGGTAACGGCCGGATAGTCTGTGGTCGCATATTGTGCGTAAAGACGATAATAGAGTTGCTTTACCACCTTTTGATCGATTTTTTTCTTAATTAGTGCCTTGCCCGAGGCTCAGACGAGGCATTAACTAACAAAAAAACGATCATAAGTGTAGCTAAGTAACTCTACTATCGTATTTACGGCGACGTATGCCTGGGAATCCATTACTTAAGATTGGGTCATAGATATGTGAAAACGTCACAAGATTTTCCTGTAACTTAATCCCTATATTTATCTGCTACCCTCTTCAGAATGTAGAACAATAGTTAAGATGTGTCGTATTGTAAAGAAGTTAATTAAGCCGCTTTCCAATCTAAGCACACAATAAAAACACGTCACGACTAATATTACAAACGTCCAAGTAAAAAAGTCCAGCTTCGCGTTGAAGAAACCGGCGACCTTAAAGCGAAACTGATCTAAACGTCACCTAACCAAGATAGCACGCCGACTTTCACCCCGCCGGTTAGAAGCTCAACTTGTCTATGATGTGTGTGACGCGAGTAATGTAAGCTTTCCTATATTGGGTATAGTTTTGATGATATAAAATCTATGTGAATGATATTATTCAACTGTGATGATGTATGTCACTAAACCATAGTCGGATGCATGGAGTGGTTGTTTTTATAAATAATTACATAAAGATGCATCATGGGGCAATATATGGATGTATATATATGTATATATATATATATATATGGATTGAAATAATTCTCTTTGTATCTGTTTGTCAGTTGTTAAAATTACCTGCATCAGCTGGTCTTGTGTGCTGGCGCTTGTAGTGTGGTCTAACTGTGAAGGGGGGAGAGGGCAGGCATCTAGCAACAAACAATACACACCACGTTGTACAGATTACCACCACGTTAACAGTTCACAGAAATGCCGGCCACCTACTGACCATAAGCTGCCTTGGGAACGGAACTAATCACGCCTTCAAACACAATTCTACAATTGCTCGATTCTTTATTACTTGTGCACAACATGAAATATGAGCGTGAAAGCAACGCCTGGATACAATCCTCGCAAACATACACGGCGGTTCGAACCAACTGAGAATATTTCAAGAGGTGGTGGGGTGTCAGCGTCATCGCCGATATTAGAAGGCCTGACAAGTGATCGGTATCGGTAACAGAGGCTACACCAATCAGACGCGGTCGGTTCCCCCTCTGGACCAATCATCTCACTCAGACTTGGCGGACATCTTGATTCATATTCAACAGACATGCGCATAGTATAAGAATTATAGTCTTTCCGCATATGACTCAATACGTGTGACAGAGATGAAATTATTTTATTTTTATCATACTGCAGTACCACTAGAGCATTACGGGGGATCCCGTGATGATAGAGCAGCACTCATCAGTTGAATTTTCTTAATGTTTATAAACAAATGCCTCTGTATAATTTCATCTCGTTTATTTATATAGGTGCATTCAACAAAAATCTTTTTCGTCCATTTTAGGACATGCGGGAACACCATATCTACTACTGCATATTTGACAGAAATGTCTGATTCGAAGATGAAGGCCCAAACCGTTATCAGGTAAATGGGTCTGACCGACACAACCGATATTAGAATGCTAGTCAAGGGGATGAGTTTAATAAATGCAATACTAATTGTCTCACTGAGACTCTTCTACTTGGCATTCTTATCAGCGATAACTGTCTGACTGAGGCAACACTGTGATTGTTTACATATTTTGTAAACGTCAGTTCGTCTGAATTCTTGATAGAGGTCTACATTCCTTTTCATCTCTGCTGTTTAACACAATACAAATTGCCTAGATTGTGTTTTTGCAGGCGCCTATGGTTCCAATAATTCACTGCAGCCCCAAGAACTCCTGGAACTGGATCTTGGTCAAAATGTGACGATGATGGTAAGATTCAGTTCCAGGAGTTCAAGGACTGAAGTAAGCTTTAAAGGATTCCTTCAAAAATTAATCCAACCATAATCAAAATGGTTAACAGTAATGAAGACTGATGTACACCTCTATTAATAATTCGGAGGAACTGACGTTTAGCCATATGTAAGCAATTACAATGTTGCCGATAAGAATGTCAAGACCAAACAGACGAGTCATAGTGAGACAATAAGTGTGAAACTCATCTGCTTGGTCCGCCATCTTGCTATTTAAACATCCAGTTGTAGGCCTTATTATTATATCGGTGATGTCGGTCAGATCCATCTACCTGATAACGGTTTGGAATCAGCCATTTCTGTCAAATACACGTTGAGGCGTGACTCCACCACACACGTGATCCACACTTAGACTCATCTACTTGTTTAGCCATCTTGATATGTAAAATTTATGGCATTCTTATCAGTGGTTCTGTTCAAACTCAATTCCAAAACCACAAACAAGTATTTAATATATTTTTACCCTTTCATCCCCTAAAATATTCTCAGTTAGTTCAAGTCCACCCTGTATAACCGACCCGTTCTAACTTCACCGTGACAAGCTCACAATTAATTTGACTCGCAGTTTCAACTTGTAGTGTTTGGAGTTATGTTCAGAAGGTGGCCTGGTGTACACTGATTTTTGTCATTCAAAGTCTAAAATTTAAAAACTACAATCTATACATCCCATGTCGCTTTGAGGCCTTGCTTTTCATTCGAGGAGAGAAAGGTACAGTTTAGTGTTGCCAGGTAATTAATGTAGTGTTATTTCATGTATAATTTAGTTTCTTTATAATGTTCATTTGTGTATATTTTAAATACCATTGCAGCGCAAATTGGATGCGTTGAATTTTCATACATTTTCATCGAAAGATAGAAATTTATTACAAGAGACACATAACACACACATACAAACAACAACAACAACAAATAAAATTATACACGTAAATTAAAAAGAGGAAATAAAAATTGTGTTCTCTCATTTATGAATGTTGGCAAGATCAGAAGAGACAGTGATGTATTGTGTGTAAAAGGTCCAAATTCAGATTTTAGATTTAGTCAGTGTACAGAGAAATAGTTAATATATAAATAAATAAATATTGTATATACAGTGTTAACAGCGAAGAGAGCTAGCAAATTTTCAAGAAAATATAATAAGAAATACATAAGTTAGCATGGCAAAGTGCACACACGCAACACTTAAAGCTGTAATTGTTAAATAACATTTATATTTAAGATTATAATATTGATTTAATCTAACAACTAACACATGAATAATCTCACACAGTTCAATGTATTTAATTTATTTTATTACTTTGATCTGTGTGAGATATGAATTTATATTTGTTAAGATTCGATTCAGTGAATGATCGTAACAAATATAATAATCAGACCTAGTCCAAGTGGGTGTGCTTTGACACATTCGAAATCTGCAAAGACTTCCTTTATAATATTGCTTTATTATTTTGAGATGATTGAACAATGTGTTAATTAATTAACTATAGGTGATTTTAACTATTACTAGTTACACAGGTCACCGACTTAATAATCAGTATTTACCTTACAATACAGGAAATCAGAGTCATCTTGGATCAAGACGATTGATTGGGATTTTATTAATATTATTCCCGATTTCCCAATCGTAACAAATCATTTTTTTTTTACTTACCCGTGAACAGTATTTGTTTAGACACTAAATCAAAAATGAATATGTACTGTTTTTAATATTTTCATATAATTTGTAAGATATGCCCAATGAATATTAAAAGTCAGGATTTAATCAATATTTAAATAGGTGACCATTTTCTATAGCATTAAGCTTTAAACGCTCTTCTTCTTTCTATTTTAATTCGTTTTTAATTATTATACTGCATTCAATGCCGTTAAGGGTGTAAACTAAATATTATTACTGATCTCCCTTTTTTTTAATTTTTATTCCCAGATTCTGTAGCCACGCGGTGGTATTATTTTATAAGATTGTCTTGTTAATATCCGAAAATTCAAATAACCATAAAGCAATATTATAAAAATGTAAGAGTAATCGAAAAAAATGTTTTTTTTTCACCCCCTTGGACGAGGTTTAATAGTAATATTACTAAAAATAGCTTCAAGGAAGATTGCATGTAAATTTGTTAAATTGTCATACCTCCTCTCTGCTTATTTAGTACACAAAATACATTTGTTGTAATGCGTGAAAAGAAATATAACCGTGACGTAAAAGAAAAATCGATGATCAGTGAAGTGTCAATGTGTGATTGTTAAATTTAGATTTTAATTTTGGTCATGGCATATTTCACAAGCTGGGTGAATGATAAATGCGGTGCCGGGAAGGATTCAAGGAAGACAGGTGAATTAATTATTAATGGGTTAATGAGTTTAGAGAGCGCAGTGCCCGGGGTTCTAAGTCACAAGACGAATGGGGCATACCTGCCTTCCTGCTCGGTGTTCTCTGCATTTGATGGGGCTGCTGCGGCTGCTGGTGCTGCATGTGGGGCTCCCTGGGGGGCGGAGGGGGCCCCCGAGCTCCAGGCCCATGCCCCCGTGAAACTGCCGTCCCACGCCCCGCACCCCGCCCTCCTGTTCAGCCCACACACACTCAAGTCAAACACTCCAAACAATACTTAACTACTACTACCCTTAAGCTGGGGACTCACAGGCATACGTCACCGTAAACGTACACCGTAAAGACGCTAATACAGTTACTTCCCCTTACTATTTCATCAATTAATGCCTCGCCCGAGTCTCAGACGAGGCATTAACTAACAAAAAAACCAATCATAAGTATCTCTACTATCGTATTTACGATGTACGTTGACAGTGACGTATGCTTGGGAATCCATCACTTTACTTGTGCATTATTGCATCAAAAAAAAGTGTCATCAACCACATTACATAATATTTAACGTGACACTTTTCCAGTGCAATAATCACAATTAGGACAATGTATTTTTTGAAAAAATAAAATATAAAACAATAATCGTTGCCAAATTGATTTTGAACAAAATTATATTATTTTTGTCGGTTAGTTAATGCCAATTGTTTTAATGCCTGATTTTGTAAGTATTGTTGAATGCCTGGAGTGTTTGCTTCTAATAGACAAATAAATTGGATAAGGGCAATGAGCTTATATATATAGAGATTGTCATCAAAGGTCTCGTATGATTGTTTATCTTTCACTTGTTTATGTAATAAAAATCGTGTCGGATTTTAGGGACTCCTAGTGTGTATATGTATAATATGCGCATGTAGTATTAACTACCACGTTCCAATATATGAAAACTATACACTTCTATAGATATGAGCTCATTGAAGAAGGGTGTTTGTTCATGCTCTCAAAAATACATCTCCAATTTTTTGTTTATAATTAAAAAAATCAATACTAAATATAATTGAAGAGAAAATTGAGAGCATCAATTGATTTTTAGATGCAGGTTTATGTTTATGTGTGGAGAGAGGAAGAAACTGTGTGATATATGGAGAAATTATGTACTGATAATAGTTGTAGTGAACTTACTTTTCGTAAGGTGTATCCTATTTACTTGCACAATATATTAATATGAATATGTATAGAAAACTGTTGGCAATTTGCATTACAAACCGCATTGATATGAGTGGCAACATACGTCAGATTGATATATAATTAAATAAATAAAGTATTGAACTGAAGCATATGATATTTTTGTTTAAAGTTAACATTATTCTCAAGAAAGCCTAATAGAGACATTAAAAAAAACGAATAGAAGAATACAGTATTGCAAACAAATAATATGTCAAAATCTAAATAAACAAAGCAACTGTTTACTCGAATATCATTTAATGGATTAAGAAGAGAATTTTATTGTTTTAAACAACAAGAGAAGATTGACAAATATTAAATGTTTGCATTTTAAAGAACTGTGAAGAAAGATTGCACATGTTTATTGATGATGGATTTTTTTTAAGTTTTAATGCTTTTCGGTTTTTTAACTTATTTCTTCACACGACTTTTTTTTAATATTAAAATGCTGGTAAAAAGTGGAGTAATGATCTCAGACCTTGATTGGTTGGCTGTGCATATTGGTCTTGAGCTTCTGCCAAGAAATTGCTCGGCACAAGTCCTCTCATCCCATCAATCTCTCCCATATAGAAACCATCATCGTCCATCTCGCCATACACTAAAATGATTTGGCCAGTTTGGAAGCTGAGCTCCACTTGCTGAAAAAAACATTTTTTTTATCATCGATGAACAATATTCATGAATATGAAGCAGAGCTGTGCCAAAGTCAAACGAATATTGTAGTATCTCTCATATGTGTATGGATCTATCTTTTTGTCCCATGGAATACAATGCAGCGATATAAAATTGATTAGAATACTACAATATTCTTTTGATCTTGGCACATATCTGATGTGATTTGAAGACTACCTCGGCATCAATATTCGGGCTTAATTCTTGCGGGTCGTAATCATAAAGAGCTACCATCCTTTTTACATTTCCTTGAGATATAGTCGATTCATTCCAACGATCGGTTGCTCTTCTGTTGGAGGCTTCAGCTTCACTTACTTCGACAACCATATTGTGAGGAACAAAGCCTCGGCGTCCTCTGCACTCGCCCCAGTAAAATCCATCGGCGTCTTTATCACCCCATACCTAGAACAATATTTATTTAATTTCATAAAAGACAGAAAAAAATTATCTAGATTCACAAGCAATCATATTACATATGTATATATTTCCTTAAACTATGAGCACGAAAAAAGGTACACACAAATTACTTAGGTAGGTATTTTCAAATTGCAAGACAGTATTTGTAAATGGGCAAAACAACTGACGAAAATTTTTTATATCGAGATGAAGTTATGATAAGAAGAGATTTGAGTTATCAAGGGGAATCGCAATGTTTTATTTGTCTCCATATAAGGTTACACAAGCCTTGTGGGCGGCAGAATTGGTAGAAAAGAGATCACCCAGGTAGTGCGAAAATTCGTTGCCAATTTATTGCATCCTATTCAAATGAGAATGGATAAGGAATGATGTTGTTGGAATAAGTTTCTTCGAGATTTATCTTTTGTTACAAACAGTCAAATCTTGACTCGGTCATAGCTAAAGCTAAAACAGAACTCGTGCTATATTTCCCCCTCCATTCGGGTGACATTCCGTGACGAACTAGACACTTCGGCTCAATGTCAGTTGAATCTAAACATCGGCTATTATCGGCTTTCACGTTGACACAGCTTGATGAAACGGATTACTATTACCCACCCCACCCGGTGTATCTGTAAGGATAGGGGATGAAACGGATTATAGAACTATGACTCAAGACTCACAAGTTTAGATCTATACGAAGAAACCGGCCCTTATTGACGAAAAGTATAAGCGAGGTCAGAAGCAGATATGAAAATACTACACAAAACAAACTAATTCACCTTAACAGTATCTCCTTCACTGAAGGGCAATTCCTCATCGCATGCATCAGGATTCGGACTCATTGTAGATGGATCGTAATCAAAGAGAGCAATAAAGAATCTACTTCTTTTGTGAGGTGGAGGTGCCTGATGAGGACCACCTTGTTGGGGCATCTGACCTGGAGGTCCAGTCATCCCTTGTTGACCCTAAAAAAATTCAAATTAAGTATTCATATATATATTTATATATTTTTTTAAATCTTTAAACCTGAATTGGTCGATTTATTCTTTGATTCATTTGATTCGGCTGTCTGATTCTCTGATCCCCTGGTACTCTAGGTCCTGGAGGATATTGTTGACCAGGAACTTGTTGCGGATGTTGCTAGAAATTGAAACACATTATTTTTAACAATTTCAATTAAAAGGCAAAAAACAGGATAAAATTCCTTTGGCTGCTGCCAAACAATTAATATTATTCTATAGATGTAGAAATTGAAGAATATGACAAGGTCGATTTTAAAGCACTCACTACATATTTATTTATTAAAAATATCATGCTTATTAATATTATTATTGTAAAATTCGTTCATGCAATAGTACCTAACTACATACAAGTGTGATGAGTTTTGTGTGCCACTAAATTAATATAAAAAGTATATTTCTTCATATCCATGTCAAATCATGGTGGAATGGCCAATTTTGTGGATGTGTTTCTTGGTATATGTTTATTTGGGATTAATTGTGATCGAGTGCTTGGTTTATGTTTTTATTTAATTTGGGATGACTAAGCTGAGGTTTCAATATGATTTTGTGTTTTTATTATTTCTGGCATTTGATAATTGAAGACTTTGGGTTCGGTTTATATTAAAATCCAATTGGATTGATATTAACAAAGATGCACTAGTACATATTGAAGAGTGAGGCTGGTTTTACAGAACAGGTGATAACCAGAGCTAGGCTAAGTGGGTGCAGTGAAGTGTCTTGTAGTATTGGACACTGCGCGGGTTACATTTTTATTAAATTAGTTTACTAGCTGGTGAACTATTTAAATTCTTGGATATTTACTAAACAATCTAATAATATCAATATCTTTGAAATTTGCCCTTTCACCCGATTTTTGACCACATTTAACTTTCATTAATCCACAAAAAAATAGTATCCTTTCTTCTTTTTTTTAATATGTTTATGACGATTAATAAATAAAAATTGAATATATTTAAAATTGTTTCTCTAACCGTTACCAACGATAAGAATGTGAGACAACTGGATGTATGTATAAATATCAATATGACGGACCGAATAGATGAGTCTAAGTGAGACAATTAGTGTTGCCTCTGTCAAACTAATCTGTTTCGACCGCCTTCTTAATATTTATCACTCACTTGTCCGGCCTTCTAAATATTGAGGGTGTCGCTCTAATGGTGCATCCACACACTCGCGTGAATTTAAACTGTTAAATCATATTCATACTTTCAATATTACGAATCTGATGATCGGTGTTCGAGACATTTGATTTCATTTAATAAAAAATCACCAAATACTCTATATTTATCTCGTCATTCATTATCTTCACTAACAATCGCGAGTGTCTGTACGCGGCATAACAGATAAATAAACTTATTATTATTATGATCAAACAATAAAGCAGGGAGCCGCCTTGTGGCGCAGTGGTTAGTGTGACGAATTCGTGAGTGAGACTCTCGAGTTCTATCCACGGCGCCGGCAAAAGCGGTGTCCACTGGTGATTTACTAGATCTGAAGGACTCATTGCTGTGAGGTGGCCTGGGAAACCATATTCTCCCGTCAAAAGTCACAGTGACCGTTGCAGTGCTCTAATACCCCAAAACACTTTACTGCGCCCACTTAGCCTAGCTATGGTGATAACATCAAAATTTGTGTATGGTCATTGGCATTAAAAAATTTAGGCCCGATTTCTTCAACTGGCGTTAAATATCGAGCTAGTGTCACTCGGCGATTTACGCGCCAAATGCGTTTCTTCAAGATGCAATTCGTGCTACCAACTGTCAAAATCCAGCTCGCCGATATTCAGGTGTTATATTGAAATCTCTTGCTATCCCCTCAATTCTAGTTTCGAGCCGAACTTCGCAGAACGCGTCGCTTCGGCTCGAGTTGCCTGTATGCAAGTTCTCTTGCATGCTTGCGATACACACATCGGAACCGCTCGGCTATTGCTTTTACAGGCGCTGAAGAAACGAAAAATTTATATATATATGACACGAGATTGCCACGTAGCATGCGATTTAACACCACTTGAAGAAACTGACCCTTAAGTGATAGATAAAAAATAAAACACAAAACACACACACATACACAAAACACGTATACACACATATTTAAGTGAATGTATAGAATACAAGCTCAATAAATATGGATATGTATAGTTTAAAAAGAAGACAGATGATAGAAACAGAGATATAGAGTATTAGACAGAGCGACACGGCAAGTGTAAAAGCAAGTCTGGAAAACACAGACAGTCAATCTCCACTGAGAGTATTTGAATATGTCGCTTGACTCGCCGAACCTGATGGGGATGAGGGCTGCGGGGGCTGCGGGGGCTACGCCTTGCGCCCCCGTCCAGGACTTCCTCCTCGCTCAGTTGATCTTTTGTGATTTCAATGGCGGGAATGGCGGAACTGCTTCCGTGGTTGTGGCCTTGCTGTTTTTCGCAAATATATACATTACACACAAATTAAGTAGTCAACCGTCTTCACTTCATACCACTTCAATTATAATAACAGTTACAGACAGTGCAAAATATCATAGTTATTAATTATCACCGTGTGGAATATCATATAATCAAATCATTGTGTACATGTGGTGTGTATTCTCTTTGTGTATTAAAACTAATCAACACTCTTTTATTATTAACAATTATTATTGGCAAATTAATAAAAGCATAATTTACCGCTTACCTTTCACATTACAATACGATACCACTGAAATATTATATTAGATTTTGAGACTTTGATTACAGCCAAACTCATCTAATTGGCCCGCCATCTTGATGTTTAAACATCCAGTTGTATGGCTTGCTAATGTATCGGTGGTATCGCGCAGAGAAGGTTCGGCGCAAGAATATTAATTATCAGTAAAGCTTGATATTCCTAGGCGTGCGTCGCCGTAAACGTACACCGTAAAGACGATAATCGTTACTTTGCTGTACTTTTATTCGGTTTTTTCTTAATCAGTGCCTCGCCCGAGGCTCATACGAAGCATTAACTAACAAAAAACCGATCATAAGTGTAGCTAAGTAACTCTACTATCGTATTTACGGTGATGTATGCCTTGGAATACATTACTTAATAAGTTAATAACTAAAACATTGATCATTTTCAAATTCAAACTAAACCACCATTAATAATTAAAAGCAGATAAAAATAATCGACTACATTTCGAATGTTAATTTAAATTTAGAGTCTTAATGTATTGCTTTCTTCCTTTAATGATGGTTTAGTTTAAATATTACTGATAATTAATAAAAACAGCGCCGAATATTTATTTGTGCTTATAATAAGTGACAAAAATAATATTATACAAATACGTGATATCATAATAATTAAACTGTGCATTATAACAACTACACCAAACTACATTGGTTTTTTTTTAAATCAATATACATATGTTTTGATAAACTACAAATTCTAAAGAATGGTCAATAAATGGGTCAATAGTCAGTATTCATATATTTTTTTTAAATGGATATTATATTAATAAATCTAAAAAAAATAAATAGTAATGTTGTTTTAGTGTCAAATAAAATGTAATATGTATCTATTGTTTAGGGTTTTTCTCTACATGGCATTAAATTATGTATTAAGATAATGTGTTTTTATAGGTTGATGCCCAAACTGTTCTCATTTCTATGATAGTTTTTAATATCTAACAAAAGTATACAAAAGCGTTATTATATCTCATATGTTTTTTTACACTATAAACTATGTTTTTTTTTGTATTCATAATATTATTAGAACATAGGAACAATAATAATAATAAAATAAAGGTATTTATATATATATCTGTATTGGGCCTTACCCCTGGTGTAATTTTGTCGAATATACTCTTTAGCAGGCCTGTACCAAATCCTGAAGTGGGCTGTATGAAGTGTGTGAATAGTTGTATTATTTCAACATATTTTCAATGTATTTTAAAATAGCTAGCTAAACTTCATTGAGCTAAAAGTGGCTGTGTGGTTGTGCTGGGCTCGTAAGCTAGTGTTGATAATCATGTGCATTGTGGATATTTAAATTAAAAAATAAATATAAACAATCATTTGACAATGAGTATTAATTAATTAAAAATAGTACTGTTGAGGTTTCTATCACTAAACATGTCAAATGGTACGCACACTTTAACGATAAAATTCCGCGCTGGATTAATCAATTAAATATATTATAGAAACCTCAACGTATCGATAGATAAATAAATAAATAAATCACATGGTGGAAAGCATAATATTTTTTTTGTATGTAGAGCCGCATTTTTATATTGTTGTAGAGTGTGAAATGTTTTTTTTTTTGACCCATTGTAATTCCAGCGATTATATTGAATAAAATAAAATGTGTGTGTACCATATTGACTATGGGGATATTTTTTTAATAAGTTTTCATTGAAAAAATATCCATTCGTTATATTGTAACCATAGTTGTTCTACAAAGCAAATTTATTCTGCATTTGATTGTAATTTGTAAAAAAATGTTTGATATTATTACAATCGCCTGCAGATATTTTGAACAAAGTGCTTTGCCTTTATAACATTCAAATTACAGGAAACTTTATTGAAAATAATATAAATTTTTAATAAGCGCACATTGAATGATTATTTTCAATAAAATTTCCATATAGCAATAATCGGGGTAGGGAAAACACCAAGATGATAATTACAAATAATTAAAGATGAGAAATGACAGACAAACAAACAAAAAAATATAGCAAACAACAAATTTCCAACACACATTTATGAAATTCATATACAAAAAAATAATGGTAATGTATTTTTTACAATATTACAAATATTAAAATAGGCATATTGTATTCTGTGTAGGATTGTATAATTTATAAGGAGTGGGCAAAACTCGCGCTGTCATTTAGATTGCGTGCTATCTTGGTTGTGTGACGTTTAGATCAGTTTCGTCGCTATTGGGGCGTATTGTGCGATTGGTCGGGGCGAAACTGATCTAAACGTTACATAACCAAAATAGCGCGCAATTAAAATGGTAGCCAGACTTTTGCTCCATCCTTTTTATAAAAAAATATATATAATGATTCATTTTTGTGAAAAATATAATTGTTTGTGCACAACATCTGCAAGGATGATTATTATTTTAAAGGTTCTTCATTCATTATTTTTGTACGTGTAGTCAAAATGAATGAACAACTCAATTTTGTGGCGTGAAAGCATTCTCATATGCAATATCAGAATAGTGCTGACATTTCTGATATTGCTATTAATTTAATTTGTCTTTTGACTGACCTGTTGATTGGGATGATGTTGTCCTTGTTGGCCAGGATAAATCTCTTTATCTGACAAATTTTCGTCATGTTCCAAAACAGCCTGTTGCTGTTGATGATGAGGCTGTCTCTGTTGTTGCATATTCTGCTGTTGCTGTTGTTGAGGATGATGTCCCATTCCTCTTTGTCCTTGCATACCTCTCTTAGCTGCGACCCCTCTTAAAACTTGTTGAGGGATGACTGTGGGTAAACTATCACTAGACTGACTATCCCTTGATTTTGTACGAACCTTGAATTAAAAATATATTTAATAATGAATTGATTTGTAAGAATGTTAAGTCTCACCGTAACAGCTCTCGGATTTAGCCCCACGAGTTTACTGATGTCTATAAGTGCATGATCGCCAGTTGGGGAATCTACATCGGTTACTTTCTTCCCGTCTGCGTAGACTGCATATCCTGTGACTGGACCGGCTGCTGGTGATCTTCCGACTGGCTGCCAAGTTACAAGTAGTGTACCATCTTGAGGACCGGCTTCAACTAATATATCCAGTGGAGGATCTGGCAAACCCTTTGGCAATGTTCTGAAATCAGTATATGCTCCAGGAGCATCTTCAGGTGCAGATCCTCCACCGAGGCTGGGAAGAGTTGAAGAGCTTCCCAACGGAGCACCAGTTGAACCCATGCCAGGGGCACTGGCCCTTAAATGACGAGCCCTCACTGTTACTCTATACTGAGTGCTCGGTGCTAATCCAGTGATAGTGTGTCGATATACTCCAGGCTTTACAGTTCGAACCTGAAATTAATCATTCGACATTAAAAACTAAGCTTTCATACAGTATAAAAAACATAGTCAAAAAGTTTCAACTGGAGATATAGTGGATATTCGGTGTCTGACTAAAAAACCACAGATGAAAAATTGACGAGAATCGCGATATAAGAGAAAATTTTTCAAAAAATTTCAGAATATACTATAACAATAACAACTAAGAAAATGTCACTTTGCATTAATTAGTATTTCATTTTGATTGTTTATTGTTGATTAGAGTTGCTTATTATGTATACAACATGTTTTTAATTGAACTTCAAATATTTTAAAGGCTTTCATGTAATGTCAACACGACCACAAAAATAAATAATTAATAATAAAATAATGGATTACTGGTTGAGGAAATACTGAAATTAAGTGCACAGTATTGCCATATGATGCTTACATCATTTACTCGCTGATTAATAATAAACAAAGATTCTCAAACTGGCATAATAAATTATTACAGTAAGTCATCAAGGTTGAGTCTGCATATTTAATTAAATTTGACTAGTAACTCTTCATAAGGGAGAACAATAACTTCAGTTAGGGACGACTTTTACCTCAACATTATTAACGCAGACAACGTGTTGGTGGTTAGAGTTTGCTGGTAACCAAGATATAACTGCCTGACTGCTGGTAACTCCCGTAGCTCTCACAGATGACGGTCCTAAATTTGCAGTGTCTCTTCCTATAACCATAGTACAAGCGGCATCTCGTGATACTCTACGATTTGCCGTTACAGAACGGACAGATATTCTGTGAGGCTAAAATGAGTAAAATAACACAATTAATCATAAATCGATAAGTATATTTAAAATAAAATTTACTTTGTTAGAATCAACTCCTTCGACCAATGCTCTTGTTCTTTCAGTGGCTTTCACTGTAGTCTTCAAAACTCCATCCACATATACGTGATAAGTGTCTACTACTTGAACCGGGCCTGGACCATGATGCTGCTGCTCGGGTGGACTCCAGGCGATCAAAACACTCTTATTCAGCTGGCGTTCCAGGGTGAGTTGGCGTGGAGCTGGCACTAGTACCGAGAACATATGGTCAGCGGAAGTGGAAATACGGGATATACGGCGACCTCGAACCCCGAAGTCACGCCCCGTGGAACTGAGGACGACTGATAGGATTTTGCAACAGATTTTGTATGTATAATGTATCCAAGTGTATCGGGAGGTGCGAGTGAATGTAGATGATGATCAGAAAAAAGAATGTTAGTTGATGATGGAGATATTGACAAAAGTGAATGTGAGAGAGGATGAGAAGGAGAGGAAAGGAAATAAAAAGGCAGCTATAGATTTCTATGCCAACTATTTGTGAGTACGAAGCGATAATTTTTGGATGAACCAATTTTGTTTCTTAAATTATCAATAATTATACTAGAATGAATACATTTACAATTATAAAATTTATTAAATAAGCTATTTGGTGGGATTTTATAAAAATAAAATTTAAAAAAAGGCAAAACCTATGGTAATGGATGATGGGATTTCTACACGGCATGCATATACATAAGTGGTAAACATAGATTATTTAAACAAAAAGTAAAGGGGCATCTAAAAATATTATTGTATTATTTTTTTATTAATTTATAAAGTCCTCAAAATTCGCAATAAATATTTAAAAATAATTATTATTCCTTATATCACCCCCACTACACTCACCAGAGTCATCGTCTTCTGGACCTTCAGGCCCAACATCTTGAAGTTCTGCCAATCTCGTCATATCAGTTGGTAAAATAGGATCACTCTGAAGAAAAGCGTCATCTGCATCCCTTAATGTTGAAACGACAGCCTACAAATGTAATTTAAATTTTACAGTCTCATTTTAACAATCAATTTATCTGATGGTAAAAAAATCACTCTACTTTTACCTGATGAAACTCTAAAAGGTCGTCCCCAACTAATCTTTGAACAAAATGAGCAGGAACTAAACCTCTTCTTCCATCCAACAGTTCAGCATCCAAGAAACTCGCTGAAGGATCTGGGCACTGGCCCCAAACAAGTAAATAGTCTCCCGCACAGATACTCAATTCACCTTCAGCCGCTTCCAATCTGAAATTCAAATGGTTTATAAATATTGCGGGAAGATTTTAATTGTTTATAAATAATACTTACTCTGGTGGGTCGTAATTGAATCTTGCAATGTATACACTGCATCTTCCTTTTCCGGGAATGTCCAACATATCCACTTGCCCTTCAGACCCACCATTTAGGTAATGACCTCCTCCCCCTGTAATTGACAAATCTTATCAAATAAATATTCTTGCATAATTCCCACGCGGAGGTGTAATCAATAAACACTTACTATCGAGATCGAGTGCACCCGTGAGTCCAGAGAGTGAAGTTAGTCCGGGAACAATTCGAGAAAGAGATCTTGCTTGTGGATGACTGAAGCCTGAATTAAGCCCATCGAGTCCGTAATGCCCACCAACCTGCTCCAGAGTCCAGGGTTGATGATGAGGAGTCGCCGGAGTTCCCGCTCGACCGGTATATCTTCCAGCTCCCAGCTCCATCTCTTCTAAAGGTTTCAATTTGATATTCATCGCGTTAGTTCCAGTCAGTGCGGATCCAAGCAGAGGATTTGTATAGGTCCCTTGGTTATAATTGAGATTAGACGAGAGGCCTGTCAAGTTGGATGGATTCCCAGTCAATCCCGATAGAGGGTTGGTCAAGTTGCCGGTTATTCCAGTAGACATCCCAGAAAGGGCGCCCAGGCCAGATGTGAGTGTGCTTTGGACATTCGAATATGCATTGCCAGTGCCCAGCTGTCCCGTAAGTCCCATCACATTATTGGATAAATTAGACTGCAATCCGGGTAAAGTACTCTGGATTCCGGCTAAAGTTCCCGATATTTGACCGATGTTATTTGATAGAGCTGCCGTTACGGGGTTGGCGAAGGTGACCTGGTGCTGGACTGCTGATGTGGCGTAGCAGGTTGTTGGAGCAAACGATGAATGATGATGAGAAGTCAACGCTGGCATTGTCGAACTTTGTGATATGGGATTGTGATTGGTTAGCTGCGAAGGAAGAGGCGAAGATGTCGGCGAAGAATGATATTCACCGCCTATTGTATGGCTTGATCCACTTCCAGTTACGCCTAGAAAATTCGAGTTATCTAAATTTTAAATCATCGATTATTCTAATACGAAAAACGATACGGATTTGAAAATAAATGCACAGAATTAAAGCAAAATAAAAACGTAACATACGGTCGAAAATGATTAAAAAAACATGTAACTTACTCAATCAAAAGGTGTATCACATACAGCCAGAGATGTTCCAAAGTCGAACGAATATTATAGTAATATATCTATCTCATCTTCAAGTGCAATGAAGCGATATAAAGACAATAGGTGTGAGAGAGACAGTATAATGTTGGATTACTTGCAATGACTTTTTCCTTCATACGAGTGCATCTCTTTCTTACATCATTTGGTGGCATACTATACTATTCGTTCGATTTTGGCACGTCTCCTGATCACAGCCTTATAATTTAATTATCTGTACATTTTAATAAAATTTATTATTTATATAACGTTAATGTATAAATGTGTCTACTTATACATTGATAATGAAAGGGTATAGTATTTTTTAAATAATAAATGTATACCTCAATCTACTTTTAGACTGCAAATCATGTTCGACCGTTACGTAACAAATAACCAAATATAAATGATTGATAAAATATAAAAGCGTAGTTCAACTTACATGCTTTAAACTTACCGTGCGTGGTACTTCTCGAGTGTTCAAGTTCTGCCAATATCCTATTATCCTGTTCTATCTTCGCCATGATCCTCTCGATCTCTGTTCCTGGAGGTTGCCAGCTCGGTGCCCCACCGACACTGGGCCCCACTGAAGACGACATCACGGAGACTCCACCGGTGCCCCCAACTCCAGTACCGACACCCCCTATCCGCCCCCCTGCTCGCCGGACTGCTGACGCCAACTCCAGCTGCAGTTCTTCGCATCTTACAGTTTCCAATGCAGCCTTAAAAATCAACAAATAAAATTATATTATATAGACATTTAATTTGGATAAAATAAAATAAGGCAGTGTTTCACCGCCTACAAGTGCAGTTAGAACCTAACCTAACCTAACCTAAGTGTTTATGTAAAACATACATAATGATCTTAATAAATTGTAACCCAAGTACTTATATCAAAATGCTTATTGATATATATATATATATATATATATATATATATATATATATATATATATATATATATATATATATATATATATATATATATATATATATATATATATATATATATATAATCAAACTTGAGACAAGCTTACATACCATAAACGGCTGTGATTGGAGATATCGTATTTGATATTATAGTTTTGTAGTGTGACAAGTGATGTGCCAAGGTCAAATGAATATTATAGTATTCTATACATTTTTTTTATTAATGCATTCATATGAAGACATTCAACATTATGATTAATCGTCTTAATATTGCTTCATTGCACTCCATTGATAATACTATAATATTCGTTTGACTTTGGCACATCACTGGTAAGTTTTCCCTACAAATATGAAACAAACACTAAAAATGTATAGATTTAATTTGTTTGTGATTTAAAATACTTATTGTTATTGATATTCATACTTAGAGAAATTATAATAATAATTTCCTTGCTCTGAGTATTCATGTAAACATTTTCTGGGTACTCTAATACGAACCAAATGAACTGATAACTCTAAAATTAGGTAGCTCTTATCACACATAGTTACAGGTTTTAGAATTTAGGATAGATTGTTCATTATGAAATAATTATTTTGTTATTCATTAGTTAGGTATTAATTTTAACCAGCAGAAAAATTAACCAATTTAATCTTGCTTTTATCAAAATTTAAATTCGATGGGTTATGGAAAAATAATGTTTACCTTCTTGTCTAATTCTCTAGCCCTGGAATGTAGATGATCTGTTGGTTCTCCTGGTCTAGATTGAGCATTCCTGAGCTGTGCCAAGGCTTCCCTATGAGCCCTCTCACAATCAGCCCTTCTGGCTTCTGCATCCCTTAATCTTTGTGACAATGCATCCACCAAGGCGTCACTACCCCCGCCCACATTATTGCTGCCCCCAACAGTGCCAAATGACATCGCCTGAAACAATATTCAATTTTATATTTGCTCATCTGTATAGAATTTCAGAATCTAGTATAGATATTGCACTGAATCTGTACCATCAATGAGAATATAGTGAAAGTATACATATTTTTAGTAGACAAGTCTTTCATAGCAAACACGACCACAAAAACAATAAAATAAATAATAACAGGTCAAGTGAACAGTGTTGCCATACGATACTAACATCATTTATTATTCACAAACTGTCATAATAAATTATTCTAATATTAGTGATAATAATGTATTATTTTAAATATGTGGCAAAATGTTTTGTGAATTGATTTCGCTTTTGGTTTCGCAGCAACAATAAGTTAAACTGTATATAATTTTTGATATATAAAATGTGGTTACCCTGAAACAATGGGGCTTGAGTAATGGTTTCCTAGCCGTACGTTTCCGTAAACGTATTTAGTTCAATTATATTAATATTCATAGTAATAAGTATTCTAAAAATAATGATTTATTTTTAGCAAAGACTGTCATTAAATAAAAATGATAAAATTCGGTTTCTTACTAACAATAGTTTGAACTATATAGATAGTTTTTTTTATATATAAATGTGGTTACCTTTAAATAATGGCACTAAAGTAATGTTTTCCTAGCCGTACGTTGCATCGTTGTAAACGTATACCGTAAAGACGTAAGTATAGTTTTGCTATATTGTTTTAGTTTAGTCATTAAGAATAAATCAATAAAATTAAAATCCGGTTTCTTATGTAATGGATGGATCCTAATTTACCGGTTGTATATTTATTTAAGAATTTACAACTAGAATGTTCCCACATGTGTGAGATATTTAAAAAATATTATTCTTTCATTGGATACCTGTTATTATATAATAAAGTAATTGATTCCCAGGCAAACGTCACCGTAAATACGATAGTTGAGTTACTTAGCTACACTTATGATCGGTTTTTTGTTAGTTAATGCCTCGTCTGAGCCTCGGGCGAAGCACTAATTAACAAAAAAACGAACAAAAGTACAGCAAAGCAACTCTATTACCGTCTTTACGGTGTACGTTTACCGCGACGCACGCCTGGAAATCCCAAGCTTTAGTAATAATAAGTTGAACTGTAAAGAGGTTTTTATATAATATGTTGTTACCTTGAAATAATGACGCTTAAGTATTGTTTTCTTATATGTAAGCTTGTAAAACTTTGTAAACGTACACCGTAAAGACGATAATACGTATATTATAATTGTTTTGTATAAATTATATTACGTATTTTTACCAGCGTAATAGTTCAGGGGATAAGACGCGTGGCTACAAATACTGTGGTCAGGGGTTCAAATCCCACTCAAGTCAAGATTTTTTCTAATTGATTTGATCGGTTATTACGACTGGGAGATCGCGAATAATATTAATAAAATCGCGATCGATCGACTTAATACAGGTTTACTCTGATTTCCTGTATTGTAAGGTAAATACTGATTATTAAGTCGGTGACCTGTGTAACTAGTAATAGTTAAGATCACCGACAGACAATTAATTAACACGTTGTTGTGTATAAAAAACTCTTAGAAAAAATCTCCATTAGAGATGTAGGTTCTCTGGTATTCCAGACGACTGTTTTCTCTTAATAATAAAATGCTTTATTTTTAGCAAAGACTGTCTTCTTATATAAATAAGTAAAAATGTACAAGTAAAAGTGACTAATACGCTCTCTAAAACATGACTTAAATTATATTCTAGTGTCATGGTGTGACAAATCACAGCCGTTTTATAGTGTATATCTACGTACCTGCGATGCATCGAAATATGATGTTATAATTACATAATATAGTACTTCAAAAGGTTATAAAATTATAAATACAAGAGTGGATTATGGCGACCTTTCTGGGTTTTCCGTCTAATTAAATCCGCCTTATGATCGACGAAGTGTGTCATCATCACAGCCACATTGCATTACACTTATAAAGTACACGATTATCCGATATCACATACTAAAATAAACACCAGTAATATTTTATATATTATTTGATTAATAACCGATAAGAATTCATCCCCTGGCTGTGTGTTTGTTGAGCAAAATATGTCAAACTATAGACAAGTGCACAAGTGAACTAACGTCATTAGAAGACGTAGGGGGTGGATTTTATTTATATGAAGGCCGGTTTAATGAATATTCAATTAATCTCTTTCTTTATATGAATCTGCTCTGTTATTTTATATTAAAAACTAAATATCACACGTTTTTTCGAACGGGACAAAGTCATATGCGTTAAAAGTATATTCATTTTCGTTCAATTGGGAACAAAACGAATGTTCAGGAATAGTTATATTTTAATTTCCAGTTGTAAAACAAAATAAAACAATATAGACAGTCAAAATTAATAAACATAAAACAATGTGTGGAAGAAGACGAATTCCAAATCCAAACAGAATAATTAAGTTTACAATTTATTTCATAGAATTCTATAGGAAATAAATTGTCGGAAAGAAATGAATTTGTTCAAATTCATAAAACTGCATAATTAATTCAATTGATCTCAAATTGCTTATACATGATGGAGTTGAAATAACTGAGAATATTTTACGATATGAATATTTATTAATAATTATTTATATAGTAAGAATAATCGAAAAAAATATTTTTTTATATATTAATTAATATAAAAAAATAATTAATAATATTAATAACGTATAACAAACACAATATACACTTAAAAGTCACTACTGAGTACTTCAGAGAAATAGTTGATTCCAAGATGGTGGCCCAAACTCGATTCCAAAAGCACTATTAATATTTTTTTTCTTACAAAACCATACCACTCCCTTAAATATTCTCAATTGCTTCAAATCCACCCTGTATATTATAAATAAAAAATATAAGGTAAATAAAAAGACCCTAAAGGAATATTACATAAACATTACATTCAATTATAATTAATTATTTATAGTATAATTTTTTTATATAATATACGGAAAAAATTTAGCATTTAGATGCTATTTATTTTTATATACATTTGCATTTTTATTTGTATATTCACTGCTTTCTTCTTTTTGCGTATAACACAAATGAGCTTTTTATCTTAAAATGTAAAAAAATATACTGCTGAATAAATAATCGCTGAATCAAATCAATTGACACATTTGAAAATATATGAGATTCTCAATACGAAATTTCCTATGAACGAAATCTTACAGATAAGTGTACAATAAATAATTTTTAACGATGCAAAAGAAAAGCACTTCGATGGGGGAATAAAACTAACACGTCATATTTCAAGCTGTGTATGAAAATATTGATTTTCCGTCACGGAAAACCGTTTAAATATGTATAAATATATAGAAAATAAATATGTATGTGTGTTTTCAAAGCGTGCTTAATGATTTTTAAAACATCGCGTGTTATTCGCGACAAACCCGCACACATTATTAAAATGGCTGCTTTGAATAATAATTTTCATCTGGTTTTTAAATATTGTAATTGTACAAATTTAACAAGTGTCACTCGTGTAATATTCGATCGATAAAGTGAAGATTGAAGCACTGCAAATTAAACATACGTTTCACAAATGTGTATAATAATCTCGCGTCTTACTCTACAAACTCTTGAAACAATGTACCACAATTTATTAAACTGTAGAGTAAACGTCACGGTCAATTCTTTAGTAGGAAAGTCGCAAATCCATATATCGTCACGCTTTAAAGATTGTCTGATGTCATAAATGATTTATACAACTTCCAGTTGGCGTTGTAACAGTGACGTTTACTCTACACACGTTCACGAGAAGGTTTAAACAAATTTAATTTTTTTAGACTCAACAACGTGTTAATAAATTGTCTGTCGGTGATCATAACTATTACTAGTTACACAGGTCAACGACTTAATAATCAGTATTTAACTTACGATACAAGAAATCAGAGTAAACCTGGATCAAGACGATCGATCGGGATTTTATTAATATTATTCCCGATCTCCCAGTCGTAATAACTCGAGTGGGATTGGAACCTTTGACCACAGTATTTGTATAATAAACAATTTATAAAATCCTAACAAATTTATTTCAATCTTATATTCTTCGTCAACAGCTTTAAATAAATGGATTCCGAACAATTAATTGTACAATATAACAACAATTAATCTCACAAATTGTCCATTTCGAATGAATTATTGTTGGCGATCGTAAATCTTCAGAGCAACAGGTTGATTTAATATAATTCAGCGCAACAAACAAGGGTGGACATAAAAAATTAACAAGACAGAATAAGAAAAAATGTGAACTCAATCAAATGAAGTAAAAAATAAAAATAAACTCACCTCAAGTTGATTACTCGATTCTTCTATCTAAAAACCGTCTTCTTCCAACATGACTGTTTCATTTCGATTCGATTTAAATATTATTTACAGCCACACATATTTTCACTTAATAATAATACTGAAGATGTTCAATAACAAATGTACGATTATATTAATTATAAGTTCCCTTACGTAGCAAATCCCTTGTTGAAATTTCAATTTAATACTAATTTATATAATAACGCCTTTATTCTGCTATCGACACCTGAAAAAAAATAACAATGTGATATTTTTATATTGAGCTCGGGTGCGGATTATAAATCGAGATGATTTGGTGTTGGCTCGACTTCATATAAAATATTTAATTTATATCATATTCTTGGCACACAGAAATGGGGGTGGTTCCATTCACAACCATTAAAATATAAAAAACAAGGCCTGTTTCATAGATTGTATCTTTTTTTATTTATTTAATTATATATATATATATATATATATATATATATATATATATATATATATATATATATATATATACCGGGGGCTTAGGGGCCAATATTGAATCTTATATTAATTTACAGTCATCTTATTTGCCAAGAATAATCAAATTTTCACACCACTACAATATGAATACGGAATATTATTAAATATTAAATTGGTCGTGTGCCTATTTGGAGGGGTTTAAATAATTCAAATCGATATTTTTATTTAAAAATCACATATTATGTACGTAGAATTGCCTAAAAATAGGCGCAGGAAAATATAATTTATGAAAAAACCCCATCAACAAATATTAAATTAAATGTGTTAAATATTGTTAAGTTTGACAATTTTTCCGGAACACAAGTAGAAATGATTTAACGCAAACGGTCGTAATTAGTCACCAATCACGAGTTTTTTATTCCTTTTGCCATCATAAATTTTAATGATATATATAATTATATTATCAATAAAAAACACACACACTCTCTATTGCCTATCAGTTGTTTCTGTGAAGTACTCAATAGTGACTGTCACATGTGTTAAATACGTAATTTTTATTTTTTTAATAGTTAATATATTGTTTTCACTTATTACCGCCCGCTAAAATATTCTCATATATTTATTAAACTGCCCTAAAGATCTGAACCAATCTCGGTAGCTTTCAGGATAATCACACAACGCGGAATTCACTTTTTATTTAGTGTATAAAAAGTGAACGGGTTAGTTTTTATAATAATATGGCGGGCGGGATTGTTCATCTGGAAGACGGCGTCGAGACACGCACGTCCACGCATTGAGCCAGAGCGAGACGGCACTATACGGAAAGACGTTGATTAGAGCGAGACGGAGATAGGAACGCGGAGCTGCTGTAGTCGAGACGGCACCTGGATCAGATCAATAATGGCGGCACACGCATCAAAATGGACGAATATTTATATTATTATACACAATTACACCAAGCCATTCACTAATTATAAAGCCTACATTCATCTGTGCTCATATTAAAAATTAGCGAGGAAAATAGACCAAGTCCAAGTGGGTGTAATGAAGTGCTTTGACGTATTCGAGCTCTGCAAAATATTACTTTATTATTAACTCTCTGATATTCATACAAAACATTATATAATATACATCTACACTTATCATACATCAATTATTATATTCATGGGACAAACTATAAAGTAAATTTAAATATGTATTATTATGTTTTGAGATTTAAGTAATATATCGACTGCTCCAGCGTATAACATCGTAAGTGCAAAAAAAAATCTGTGTGCTAGTAATTGTTAAAATCACCGACTGACAATTAACATGTTGTTGTGTATAAATATTCTTTTTAAATAATTGCTAATAAATATTAATACTTTTTGTTCAAAGTATGTAGTATATTTCGATCAATAAAATGCTTTCCCGCCATAAAAACACAACTGCTTCTTACATTCATACATACAAGGTAGACTTGAATTAACTGAGAATATTTAAAAAAATATATTGATATTGCCTTTGGTATCGATTTTTATCCACCGTCTTGAATGGGTTTGCGTGAAATAAGGGCGTATAACACAATAGGACCTTTATCAATTTATTTTCAAATACCGCCTGACGATTGCTGCATTTTCATCAATGCAAGTGCGGCATGGTTCTTTTTTTCAAAATATTAATAGTGCTTTTGGAATCGAGTTTGGGCCACTACCTTGGAATCTGGTGTTTCTGTAAAGTACTCTGTGGTGACTAGTATATCGCCTGCTCCAGCGTATAATATTGTAAGTACAAAAAAAATCTGTGTTATCTTAAGTCTTTATGGAACTGAGCCACATATTCAATCTGGTAACACTGCCTGTCACGTGTCACTCGGTTTAATTATTATTTATAAAATATAACAATTTACGATTGAATACCTTCTATTGACAGAAACATGAAATGTGTTATAGATAATGGATGAATCTACATTAGTTGCCGGTCAAATGGGACTATTTTACTATTTCGAAAAAGTCCCACTCAATAAGATAAATAATGATTGAAAATCAACATTTTTTGACGTTTCATACATGCAATTTGTGGCTCAGTTCCATAAAGACTTAAGAGCACACAGATTTAATTTGCACTTACGATATTATACGCTGGAGCAGGCGATGTGTAATAAAGTGCAGTGCTCTACAATTTTGAGCAATTTAAAAAACTGTCTTGAATTATTGATTTTTCTGATTCGTCATTTAATTAAAATGTAAGCAGCGCAGTGCTCTATTATTGTAAACAATATTAAAACCTGATTTATCACCATCTTGCAAATGTTTTGGTTATAATATGAGGCTTTTTTATAATTAATATAAGCTTATAATAATAGCAAATAGTAATTTTATTTTATTAAGATTGTTCTGTTAATATCCGAAAATTTAAAAAAAGTTTAATGCAAATAACAAAACTAGTAATTTTATTTTATTAATATTATTATGTCATAAGATTGTTTGGTTAATATCCAAAATAATATATTTTACCGCATAATAAAAATGTTAGTCGCGCAGTGCTCTACAATTGTGAGAATTGAAAACATCTTTTTCTACCGCTCAAAAAAAATTGCGGTGAATGTTAGAAAAGCGCGTCCACCGGTTACGAATTATGTATGTGGCAATTCTGAAGTCAAATAATCTATACGATAGAAAGGGATATTTTATATTATTAAATAATTATTAAGTGAAATTGCCGCAACATACCGGGCCTACCCTGAAAGGAGGAAGTGCGTCTGTAATTTAAGTATTTTAATAATAAACATAGCTCAAGAAAATTTGTACTTAGAAATTAAAAATGTATTTGTTATGTTTTGAGATTGTTATGTTACTATCCGAAATTTCAAATAGTTCAATACATTTTACCACATAATAAATCAATATAAGCCGCGCAGTGCTCTACAATTTTGAGCAATTCGAAACTTTTTTAAGAATACTATAGTTCATTTTATGAATGTGTAGAGCATTTTATTTTACATCCCGGGGGTCTTTTACAAAATTGTCGGTGATCTTAACTATTACTAGTTACACATGTCACCGACTTAATAATCAGTATTTACCTTACAATACAGGAAAATCAGAGTAAACCTGGATCAAGACGATCAATATAACCCAGTCTTTATAACCGATAAAATACTATTATCCCAATCAATGACTTTTTTTGTTAAAATTGTGTACAATTCGCAACACAATAAATTATCTGAAACTGTGAATTCGATGTGGAAATTAACACCTGCAGGATTGTATAAAAATAATATCATCAATCATATGCTAGTTAAACGTATTATTATTAACTATTAACACATATTTCTGATAAGATCTTCAAGCATGCGATTTCACAATTAGAAACGCGCTGTGGTTAATTTCGGGCACGTCGGAGATTAAATGAAGGGGTGACCTTTGAATACTTACGTGTATTTAGAGATGCTTTCAATTAAGGCGGTGCAAACAGGATGACGTGGATAACATGACGTCTGGCCATTTTACTGAATAACTTTACACTATTTTTAGATTGTTTATCTCGAGCTAATTGATCGATTCGTCTACTTGATTATACAGACTCCGCGACACTTTGACGTTTGAACTGTGACGGTGTTGCCATATTAAAAAACACACATAATTGCAAGCAATAGCAAGAAATCAGAAATCAGAGTAAACCTGGATCAAGAAAATTGATGTGGATTTTATTAATAGTATTCCCGATCTCCCAGTAAACCTAACCTAACCAAATTATTTAGTGTTTTGGACATAAGCAGGAATTAAATCCATGACCACATTATTTGTAGCAACTCGCCTTATCCTCTGAGCTATAAAATTAATTATATAATAATTATATATATATATATATATATATATATATATATATATATATATATATATATATATATATATGTATATGCTATTTTTATGTTATATGTACACTCCTCAACCATCAGTTTTTTTTTTATATTTTATATAATTATTTTACTAAAATTAATACACAATATCTAAAATATATAATAATAAGAGTATTAGACCGCCTCATATTAATGTTTTCATTATACTTTATTATTGTATAAAGTCTTGCAACAAACACGTGCTTCATTTAAATGATTCTTACTGGAAAAAATACTATATTATATCGGAAATTAGAAGCTCTTCCAATTGTATGAATGTCATAAAATTTTCATTTTAAAACATCATTTAACCTATTAAATGACACTTTTTCGTAATAGTAAAATAGTCCTATTTGACCGGCAACTAATCTAGGTTCATCTATTATTTATTACACATTTCATTTCTCTGTTAATAGAAGGTATTTAATCGTAAATTGTTATATTTTATAAATAATATTCAAACAGAGTGACGCGTGACGGGCAGTGTTACTAGACGGAAAAATAATATAATTATTACAATTAATACACATCTAAAATCACGAAATAGTTATTTTAAAAATATTAAATTAATTGATAAAATAAAAAACAGTATTTATTGGGTAACTCGCTTTTTAAATATTGTGATGAGTGTTGTCATCATCTGAAAACCGTATTGAATTATTTTATTAATTACCGTCCTATTAAAAAACCAAGCAGAACATCAAAAAATTTCAATTAAAATTACCCTAGTTAATTAATAATTCATGCGTAGGAAGAGAAACGTTTCCAATAAATGTGTGGAATATTTTGTATGGACTCGGGGGGGTAATAAATAATATTTGTGGCTATTTTTTCATACAATTTAGTGGCTAGTATCGAAATATAGACGGTTAAAGTTAGCGTGACCGACTTTTCTCATACCGAGTATGTAAACACCATCGATTTATTATTACGTTTCTAACATACCATTTTATGAGAATCGCTTTCTGCATTCTACCTGTGAATTATTTATTAATATTTATTCAATCCAGTGTGATGTTTGTTTTCCACAAATTGGTACGTATTCGCATCGTTCATTTATAATGAACGTAAATATTGTGGTTGGTTTCCCAGATCAGCCACACTTTAACGAATCCACACACCAAATCCGAATATACAACTTGTTTTTAATTGAAACTAATAATGTGTAATGCCAGTACGATTATTAAAAAAATATACTAAATGGGGGCCTAAGATGTTTTTCGTATAAAAAAATAATTTTATAATAATAAAATATTTTTTTATGACACTTGTGTGAATCTTCGGTTATTATAATGAGTGAATATATGATGTCATCATAGATTAACAAAAACATTATTCATTTTCAAGGTCAAGTTCAAATGAATAAACAAGTATGTTGTCATAACTCCCAAGGTCACTGACCGTATTTGCATCAACAAGAACTAAGATTGTAAACATGTTGTCATAATGTCTCAGGTTGCTGACCGTGTTTGAGGTTATGTTTTCGTTTACGTACTATTGTTGTTTCATGAATTCTATGACGTAGAATTAATATAATACAAATTCAAATCAGGCGGTCAATCACCTAATAAGTAAATACGCAAGATTCTTAAACTTTTAAAAATAATAATTAAAAATTGTAAAATTTAACTAGCCGACTTGGACCATTAATTGATGAAGGTGTGGTTGTGTTAATGTACCATTCCTTACATTTAATTATTTTAAGTTCAATAAAAGATATGTTGTACATACTGTGTCTTCTTTATTAGGATATATTTCCGAACGATTTTAATATTTTTTCGTTATCTGAATGTCTTGTTTTTGCGGTATAATACTAATGTGCCTTCCAGACATGGAGGCCTTTTTGGCAAACTTCCAACTTCAACTCTCATATCTCTTACATGTCGCGTCTGTAGCTTCATAAAATCGTGAAATATTGCACTTTGACCTCTCTGCTAAATATACACCGGCTTTTTTTAACTTCGCGACGAATTAAAATGCAATAAATATTGTTTTAATGTATGAGAGATACGCCGACGTTGACTTGCATAAAAATGGGGAAGTTTTTCATATCATATTATCATTAAGAGAAAACAATCGTCTGGAATACCAGAGAACCTACATCTCTGATGGAGCTTTTTTGACTGAGGTGAAATGGCTATTTACGACATTTTATCCAGTAAATCGTTTACAATTTAGATTTACTAATCTATTTCAAATAGAAAATTTCAAAGTACAAAATTTGTAGAGTGTTTTTTTTTTAGTGTACAAATGAGGCGTTGATTTTTTAACCACAAACTCGTCATTGTGTCATTTTTTTATTAATTAAAAAAATCTGCTCATGAGTATTATTACTAGAGATTTTTATTTGTATAAAATATGCCCCTTTTCGATAAAATTACTTTTATGAATAAATTCAAAATTCTCTATCGATATGTGCTCAATACTTTTGGATATCAAAGATAATATATTTTCATTATTCAAAATGTTTTACTCGATGATCTCGCAACTGACCATTTCATTATACGCCCTTATTCCACCCAACCCCTCAATGATTAAATAAAAATCCCTAATAGTTATATGTACTTATGTGCAGTATTTTTCAAATAATAAAAAAAACACCACTTATCTGTGACTGGGAGATCGGGAATAATATTAATAAAATCCAGATCGATCGTTTTGATCCAGGTTTACTCTGATCTCCTGCATTGTAACTGATTATTTAGCCTGTGTAACTAGTTATAGTTAAGATATTTAAGAAAAACCTCTAAAGTTGTAAAATAAATTAACATAAAATTATTTAAGAAAACATCTACACCATAATTATAATACATGAATTCAGTTCTAAATAAAAATCATTTAAAAGACTTGACTAAAAAAAATAGATTGACTCTTGAAGTAATACTTTAGAAGCCATAGCCCACCGAAATGTTTACATAAAAGGGTGAATTAAAAGAAACGACTTCATGGCTATTAAAAAATGTGCCAATAAATCATTTGTAATATGTGGTAATATTTTAATTTTTCATTCAGTCTTTGTTCCTTATGTTTGTTTGATAAATTTTTAATAAATACAATATCCCTAATCACAGCCGTTTACGATAATGTAGTTGTATGAAATATGACAATAATTTATTCTACAAACATAATATTATACGTTAAATATAAGAAAATGACTATCGCTACGATTGCTACGACAAATATTTGTAAATAAAAAATATCGTGACGCATTCCCTATTAAAGGGATTTCCTTTTAAAGTATAGAATAAAATAAATGTGCTTTCCCAGGCCATCCATATTAATGAATCCTTCAGATTTAGTAGATCTATCAAGTGACACCGTAAAAAATATTAGACTATGAAATTGTCACATATATGGACCGAAACGCGCTTTTATTGTTTGTTATATTTAAATTAAAAAATAAAAATTATCTTATTTGCACCGTATGTGCACTTCGATAAATTAATAATATATATAATTTTCTAACGTGCGTGTATGTTATATGTCTGTATGTCTGTGCGGATCCATCAACCATCAGTGTTACCAGATGGAAGAATAATATATCATATAATTAATTTACTACAATTAATACATTTCTAAAATCTCGAACCGGGTATTTTAATGATAATAATATTAAATTAATTTCAAAATAATAATGCATAATAAAATACAATTCTCAAAAAAAAACAGTATTTATTGAGAGACTCGCTTTTTAAATATTTTCATCATATGAAAACCGTATTAAATTATTTTATTTATAATTTACTTTGAAAATTCAAACATCTTCTGAATGAAAAAATAAACAACTCATTACGGTCCTATTAAAAAACCAAAAATTAAAATTACCCTAGTTAATAATAATTGTAAATTGATAGAAGATAATGTCATGTTTGAGAATGCAACTGGTGTTTCGTTAATAGCTTGTCACAATTTACGACTGACTGCTGCTTCTTTAAATTAACAAACACGTGTTGAATAGTATTTAAATTGTATTTTATGTATGTGAGTGTGTAAAAAATAATCAGTGTGGCGATAGTACAATATATCGATTCGATAGATATTGAATGTTTTACTGTTATCTACATAATATAAATGTGGGTATGGCGGGAGAAGATGTGGGTCACCATTGATTCTGCGGCGTCTCGAAGAAATATTAATGGGGTTCGAGATGAATTAGCGTAGGTGTTAAGTAGGTCATCTTGAGCGATGACTTCGATGATGATTTGCAATCATTCAGTTGACACTGCGAGCCTCTTTAAGGTGGAATATGGACGTTGTAGAGTGTGTGGAATGTTCAGGTGGGTGGTGTGAAGAGTGTGAATCGCGACAGCCTGGATTGCGTACAGATATCGCGCTTGGGGGAGGTGTTTGCGTATTGCAGAGGGTGCTGGGTTCACGTACAGGGTATTTAAGAAGTATATTGATGAAGAGGATGTGTTACTGACCTGCATGTGATGGTTTTAGGCTTCATGGAGCCAGGGGCAGAGCGTGTCACTGGGCGACCTCCTCGTCAGCGGTTCACTACTGGACGGCTACACTAGGTGGCTACCACTAGGGATGGGACACTCATATTCACATTTTTTAAATATTTAAAAAAAACATACACATCCTACATACCTGTTCAATACCAGCGTGATAGCTCAGGGGATAAGACGCGTGGCTACTAATACTGTGGTCATAGGTTCGAATCCCACTCAAGTCAAGAATTGATTTAATCGGTTATTACGACTGGGAGATCGGGAATAATATTAATAAAATCCCGATCGATCGTCTTGATCCAGGTTTACTCTGATTTCCTGGATTGTAAGGTAAAAATACTGAGGCGATTATTAAGTCGGGTAGAGCCGCTCTGTCGGTGACCTGTGTAGCTAGTAATAGTTAAGATCACCGACAGACAATTAACACGTTGTGTGTATAAAAACCTCCTCAAAGAAAGCTCCATCAGAGATATTGGTTCTCTGATATTCCAGACGACTGTGTTCTCTTAATAATAATAATTTAAAAAAATATTGAGACAAACACGGATTCTCATAAAGTATATTTATCTAATTTTTTATTATACAATTTTTTGCTGGGTATGAAGGCTTTTGATTCTGACGGCCATATTCAATATAATAGTGTAAAGAGAGTGTTAGCGAGTCGTGCTACAGCTTATAGTATAGGTGTGTATACGAATAGAACTGGCCGACTAAAGCTTGTGTATACGCATACCCTCTCATTACACTTCTGCACTTGAATATATATTTTTTGTAATTTCCTATGGTCGGAAAATGCCACATTCCCTATAGAACATGCAAAATTCAATGAATCTTATAGGCCCGGCCAAATTCTATTTGGTGAGGCCTTTCAAATTTCAATATTGAGTTGTTGATAGTGTTGACTTCTTCGTGGAATTCCATAATTAAAAGAAAATTGTTATTTGTAATTTCCACATTAATTACTTTCGACTACTAACGTGTAGTCATCTTCAGAGACTTCAGAGACAGTCTCTTTAATAAATTTACAAATAACAATTTTCTCTAATATTGAGCTTCTCAGCAATTTGTTCTTGAAGTGTGTGCCATCAATTATTAATGAGTACGGGTTTTGTTGGGAAATTAATGTAAAATTTTGTGTCCTGATACGGCTATTCTATGGTGGGTCTTAGTCACATTGCAAAACTATAACATATTACCGCCAATCAAACACGTCTGAATTTACTTGACTGTGTGTGTCTATTTTTTTTAATTTTAACTCAAACATTTAAAAATATATTAATGAATATGATATGAATCAAAATTAATATCGGTGTGTTTAATGTTAAGATGATAATGTTTGAGTAGTTGATGGAGGAATTTTTTTTAATGGATAATTTAGTTTATTAATTCAGTTTATTCCTTGTCCATCCCTATTATCGGCGCGCCTGGGGCAGACGCTCGATACAGGGAGTATACGCTTGCGCCCTACGCCCTCTGACGTCAACGGTGCGCGCAGCTAAACCTTCATACTAAACACCAAAACAACCCTTAAAACAAAACAACACACACACATACATTATACATACAATTAATAATTCAAACAGACACCCATCCAAATTAAAATAAATCAATTCAAAACAATCATCCATAACATATGACAACACCAAAAAATATATACATACAAAAAAGCTTCCGGGAAATGTCGACAGATGGCGCTAGCGTAGACCACATAGTTTGAAATTCGAATAATTTTAATTAATTTATTTTAAAAAAAAATAGCAATTTTCATACATTTTACTTTATTTCAATAATGGCTATGTACATGCGACTTATAAAATATATATATTATATAAAAAATAGTTTCAAAAACGCACCATTACACATCCAAAATATAATATTTAAGTACAAATTATTCTTCACAATTTATTATATTTTAATTATCAAAGTCTGCCACCTTCTTCGAGATCTTGAAAATCAACGACTGTTTTTTTAATGTGTTTTATTCTCTGGGCCAATTTAAAATCTACAAAAAAATATAATATATGCATGTATAATTAAATGGCATCTAGAAATGCATTTACTTATCGGAATTATTATTTTTTTTAACACTGGCATCACTTCAGGTACAGATCGACTGCTCCAGCGTATAATATCGTAAGTGCGAAAAAATTCTGTGTTCTCTTAAGTCTTTGTGGAACTGAGCCACATATTCAATCTGGTAACACTGCCTGTCATGTGACACTCTGTTCGAATACTATTTATAAAATATAAAAGTTTACGATTAAATACCTTCTATTGACAGAGACATGAAATGTGTTTTAGATAATGGTTGAATCTACATTAGTTGCCAGTCAAATAGGACTATTTTACTATTTAGAAAAAGGTTAAATAACGATTGAAAATCAACATTTTTTTGACTTTTGATACATTTCATACGTACAATATGTGGCTCAGTTCCATGAAGGCTTAAGAGCACACAGATTATTTTGCACTTAAGATATTATACGCTGAAGCAGTCGAGATTACAATAAAAAAAACACACATAAAATTTGATATTGTTAGAGAAGAATATAGAAGTCTATATTAAAAAATTGAGGATCGAAACGGTTTTAATTAATTGTGGAAGGTCTCAGTCGACTTCCAGGGCTTTCATTCCTCCAGTTAAACTAGCGAAGAGTCCTCTGCTTGGCTTCTTCACCCTCTTCTTCTCCTCGCACTTGAAGCCTTCAGTGTCTATGAGCCAATCTCGATAGACCCTCTCCATGAGATGACGCTGTTCAGCATGGAGCTGCTCCAGGGATGGAAGAGGTCCACCATAATCACTGGGGAGGATATCCATGTCCACTACTGATGTGGGACCATCAGTAGTCAAGGACAAGAGGCTCAGAAGAGTGCCCTTGATGAAGGGTTTTATTAAACACATCACTTGATTGATGAAAAAGGCAGTGTGGACTACGCAAATCCTCTTCAGCCTACACGGATGTCCATCCTGTAATGAATAAATACAATAAAATAATTATAAATAGATTGAAAGATTCCCAAGCGTGTGTCACCGTAAACGTCCACCGTAAAGACATTTAATAGAGTTGAATTTGGTAATAGTGTGGTTCAAATCTTGCGATGAATGTTAGAAAAACGCATCCACCGGTTACGAATTATATTTGGAGTGATTCCGAAGTCTTATAATACTAATTCGAATCTGAAGGGGAATTAAAATAATGTAACTCTACAAACAAATGAAACATAAAATAGCACATCTTTAGTATTCTGAATTGGCAAATATAAATTGAGTATTTTGGGACTCTTATTTAAAGACAGTTTTATTATTATATATGTTTTTTTTAATGGGAGTTTTTTTTTGTATAAATAGTTTAATGTAGAAGATTTAAAAAAATTGTCAAAATTGAAAATGATGGTGACTAATTACAACCGTTTGCGTTTAATTCTTTCTACTTATGTTCTTAAAATGTCTTATTTATTAGGCGACCTAATTTAACATTTTTTACACAATATTATTAATTATGATATAACTAATCGTAGCCGTTGTAAAGTTGTTCAGAAACAAAGAGTATATGATTTTTTCCAATAATGTCTCTATTTTGACAATTTCTATATAAAAAACTAGGACGTGAGATTGTAATGGAAAAAACATAATTTGAATAATACCATCTTGAATACCAAATTATGGTTTTCAAATAAGAATTATCCATATTTCAACTGCTCCAGCGTATAATATCGTATAATATAAGTGCAAATAATTCTGTGTCTAATTATTTGCATTTTAATTCTAAGTCTTTATGGAACTGAGCCACATATTAAATCTGGTAACACTGCCTGCCACGTGTCACTCGGTTTAATTATTATTTATAACATATAACAATTTACGATTAAATACCTTCTATTGACAGAGACATGAAATGTGTTATAGATAATAGATGAATCTACATTAGTTGTCGGTCAAATAGGACTATTGTACTATTTCGAAAAAGTCCCACTTAATAGGTTAAACAATGATTGAAAATCAGTATTTTTTGACGTTTCAAACATGCAATATGTGGCTCAGTTCCATAAAGACTTAAGAGCACACAGAATTTTTTTGCACTTACGATATTATACGCTGGAGCAGTCGATTTGTTAGCTTATATTAGCTATACCCTACCAATTCAGTCTGTATACAACCGCTTCATACATTTGTTGAATAATATCACAACTAACCTGTATATACATCATGAAGGACCTCAAGGCTGGCAAGGAGACCCTGGTGAGATGTCCAAGGGAACAACCCTTCATATCAAAGATGACAATATAACCATTACTGAGTCCATCTTCAGACAACCTAATGTCGTTAAACATGCAGAAAAGCCTCACAACATCGCAGAAATTCAGCTTTGTATAATCTGTGTCGGCAAATCTGTACACCAAGATATTATATCCGTCTTCTGTCTTGTGAGGAAGAGCCACCATATGTCTAAAATCAACAATTCAATAAAATTAATAAAAAAAATAGATACCTACTCTTAATATTGTGATATCATATGACCAATCACGACCGCTCTAAGCATGTATATTTGCTCTACAAACATAAGAAAGAAATCTACTTAAAATTAGTGCAAGAACCTGTTTTCATTATGCTTATTATTATTATCTTCGTAGATTATTTTTCATAAAAAAAATAATTAAAATACCACATTATTGATATTTTAACGATCCATAAAAAAATTACTACAGAATTCCTCCATACATTATTCCTAACCTAACCGATGATCGTGTTTTTTTTAACATTCACCGCAAGATTTAATTGCTTATTTGATTTTAAATAGATATTTTCATAAAGCCAGATAGTTATTTTTGCAGTTATAAATTATTTATCTGTGATCTTAATGCCTTCAAAATATTTTTAATTCAATTGAAAACATTGTTTATATTTTATAGAAAAGAAGATCATTTTGTTATTGATTGCTAATTGCTTATTTGATTTAAAGTAAAATATATAAATAATAAATTTCATTTAACTACGTTTTTATCAGAAAATTTAATAATTTATTTTTTATTTGATACATATTCTATAAAAACATATTTTTTAATAACGAAGTCAGATAGTTTATTATAATTATTATTAGTTATAATTAAAATATTTGAAGGCATGTATTTTGATTTCAAAGTCAAACTATTTCACCTCTACTCTATAAAAATAAGAAACAAACAGTAAAGATGTCCCTAATCACGTCAATTGAAAGATGGATAAAATCAGCATATTATAATGAAATAAAGGACTATTCTGTACCTATATTTTTAGATTTAGATATGTAGATAAATACATTTAATCTGTTGTTATTATTTTTCAATATAAGGGATTTCCCCCGATATTTTTTACCTCGCCGATATAAATTGCGAATTAAAATAACAATATTATTAATATTTGGATGCAAAATGATAGTTTTTCAACACGAGACCGGTTTCCGAAACCACAAAACGTTGACAAGATCACGTATTTTTCTCTGAATATTAATTAAAATGGAATCACATGGACTTTTGAACCTGACTTTGCACTTTTAAAAATGCTTAAATTGCATTCACCATTGTCTGTGAAATCACAATAGAATTGATCCGCTTTATATTATTTCTTAAAAATGACGATTTATTATATCCAATGATTTAGAATTCCCAACAAGCATATTGTGGTAATTAATTATATCGAGGATGTTATCCGATATTGGATGTAATAAAACGCAAAAGATTTCATAAATAATGACGGTTTTAAAATATGTTCTTGTACCAGCGGATATTAATTTATTATAAGGTATTTTTATATATAATATCCTGAAGATAATTTTATTATACAGATTCCTCCGAGGACTGCTTAAAAGCGCCTTATAGTCCAGGAAATCAGACTAAAAATAATAGGCAATTTTTGTGTTGATGCTGATAATTTTATAGTATATATTACATAAATATATCAGATTGTGATATCACAACATAATTTTAGACGCCATTATTATACCGAAAATTATATAATAAAAAGAAAATAAATAGTTTCTTCACTACATGCGCATATTATACATATACCACCTGAAACATTATAGTCTTTTAAATCCCAATACCGATAGCAACAAGATTAAAATGCAATCCGCTGCGTTATTTGAAGATTCTATCAAATTAAAAAATATATTATTTATTTCATACGGTTAAAGATTCAAGAAATCTGAAATATTGTGTATGGACACATTAAACGTGTTTCCAAATGAATTTGTATCTATAGAAGAGTCATGCGTATTGTTTTCATATATTGGAACGTGGCCGGCACTACTACATGCGCATATTATACATATACTTCACACATTGTAGTCCCAAAAATCCGTTACTCGAGAGCAACAACATTTTTCTTAAAAAAACATCCAAAATGATAATTTGAATTATTTACATAGTGACATATTATTTGCCGTTGAATATATCAAGCAACTTTTACCATATTGAGTGAAATACGGTGTAATGTTATTATAAATATCAACAAGTGACAGATAAACAGTACGAGCGGTAAAAGCAGCGCCCATACGAAACCTTTTCCGAAACCGAAACATGTTTTTGACGTCTTTTAAAGTATTATTTACACCTCGATATATATTTAATAAACTCATTTTATTGATCCCATTAAAAATTTATTGTAAAGGTACTAAAAATAATATATATGTTTTGTATTATTCAAATGCACTTTTCTAGAGTGTAACCGCATATTTATTTATTTGATTGTTGTTTTATTATTTGAAAATAAACTGTAGGACTCTCTACAAGTCTAGATATATAAGAATAGGTATACACTCTGTTGAAACAAATCAAGAGATAGATAAAACATGAGAATCTTGCGTATTTTCTTATTAGGTGACTGATTTGAATATGTAAACAAAGTACGGTACAGCGTAATTTCAACCAAAATTGCACTGCGCACATTGCAAAGTAAACAATACCTTGTTGACATATTCAAAATTGAACTTGAACTTGTACTTGAACTGGTAATTGAACTAATGCGATGACCTCATAAGTTGTATTTATTATTCTCTAATGACAACATATATGCACTCATTAATAAAACCGAAGATTCTCAAGCTGTCATAATAAATTATTTTAATATTAATATTTTTTTTATACAAAAAAATGCTTAAGCCCGTTTTTGTATTTTTTTTATAATCGTACTGGCATTACATAATGAAGATAAAAAGATTTTAGTTTCAATTAATAACATGTTGTATAATAAGAGCAGCTTATATAGAAATATGACAGGCACATTAAAATAAGATGCCCTACTTCTCTCTAATTCTAAGTAAGATAATAAATTGAATAATTCATCGCAATTTCCGAAAGAGTGCCGCAACAGACCGGACCCTGATTTTTTTATTTGGCTTTTTTATAATTAAAAAAACATTTTTTATAGAGTATTGCATGATTGTATTACTTACGTGATGTCCAAGGCTGTCTTCAGCTTACTACTGAAAGGATTCCTGGAGGCAAACAGCTCAGGAGACGAGGTCCTGATGGTGAAATAAGCTTCGATGGTGTCCTGGGTCTCCTTGACCTCATAATAGTTGGAGTGGAGGAATAAATAAATGAATTCATCATTCAGTGAAGGTAAATGTGGCTGCCTTGAAAGCCTGAAATCGAACAAGTACAAAATTAATTAACCCAAAAACACACTCCAAATTAACAGTTTGCTCTGCAGACTTAAGATACAAAGAGTTTTTTTTATCCAAACTAGTCTTATAATAATTAGAGAATGCAATAAATAATTACACGGTTTGGATTTCCTTTAAACGACGGCCATTTTTATATATGATATATTTTTATTAAGTTGATAAATTGTTTCATTCTATTTATATATTATCATACTTGTTTTTTATATTTATGTGAGGAATTATAATGTTGAATATGGCTGAATACTGTGTGGATGGGCAAATTTCAAATACATATATAATATGTAATATTTGTATAACTGTCCAAGGTGTGTGTATGTTATATGTACAGTTCCCTCAACCATCAGTGTTACCAGATGGATTATTTAACTACAATTAATACATATCTAAAATCTCAATACGGGTATTTTTAATGATAATAATATTACAGATATTTAATAATGCATAATAAATTACAATTCTCAAAAAACAGTATTTATCGGAAAACTCGCTTTTTAAAAATTGTGATGAGTGTTGTCATTAAAAATGAATGAAAAAATAAACAATTTATTATTACCGTCCTATGAAAAAACCATGCAGATAATAAAAAACATTAACAAATTGAAAATTTCAATTAAAATTACACTAGTTAATATTATAATAATAATAAACGATAATAATACAATTTAGTACAAATCTAACCCGCGCAGTTTCCAATGCACTCACTTATCTATTTATAAAAAATATATCTCATTGAATGAAATTTCATTCTGCATATTAAATTTACTTGATGTTATATTGATTTTCATATTTGTCGATTTATTTAATTTAATTATAAATCTCTTCAAGAAGTGTTTGAAAGATTATAAAATGACTATGAAATAACAATTTGGAGGAAAATACAAAACGAAAGAGTTGCATTATTTTTTAAATATAAATTTACACATTAATATTCTGATTATTTTAAGACTAAACGGTCATTTGGGGTTTTCCTATTTTTCACTCAATTATTTCGAAAAAAGCAGTATTTATAAAATATAAATTACACTATCTGATTATATTAATATTAGTTTCTTATTTTTATAGAGTAAAGGTGAAATAGTTTGACTTCGGAATCAAATACGCTTATACCGCGACTAAATAAAAATATTTTAATTAATAACTACGAAAAATTTACTATCTATATATAAATATTCTTTTTTAGAATATGGCAAATAAAAAATAAATTATTAAATTTTGTGATAAAAACGTAGTTAAAAGAATATTCTTTATTAATGTGTCCTATATGTAAAATATTTTGAAGGCAATAAGATCATTAATACATAATTTATAATTTATCTGAAAATATAACTATCTGACTACATAAATCATATAATCAACTTAAATTAAACAAGCGATTAGCAATCACATCTTGCGTTGAATGATAAAAAATGTATTAATTGCATAGTCAAATAATTGTTAATTAATTAAAAATAAAAAATAGCCATATAGATAACTTTAATTCGTTTCAAATAATTGACCTAAATGTTGAATTGAAATTTCACAATGATCTTTGAAACAATGCATTGTATTTCCCGGAAATACTGAGTAATTTTTATATTAAATAAATATTTTATTGAGCAATCGCTTGGATCGATTTTCTAAATGACAATCAATGCACATTTGAAACACGCATGGATTGATGCAATTTATATTGAGTATAGAAAATTCTCTATAAATATAAGAAACAAATAGTAGTCTTTTTTATACTTGATGCGACAAGATGACCAATTAGTAATTGGTCTCTCTGAGCAGATAAATATCTGATGATGATTGTAATAATTATGTTAGTGGTGAGTATTTTTAATCAAAATATTATGTCAAGGAGACGGGATTTCAAGTCACGCAATAATAATATCAAGACACGATACTATTGTTACAATAATTTAAAAAAAAAGATATATTTAATAACATATCTGTTAAATCCAATTAAATTTTCTATACTACAAAAAAAATTCCCCTTTTCAAAAAATCTCATAAGCAAATGAGTTACCGTTGAGGAAGTTCTCACGTTTTAATTAAAATCATATGTTATTTTAGATATAAAAGGATACATTGTAAATAGCAGCTTAGTGGTCATGGGTTCAAACCCCTTTCAAGTCAAAAAATATGTATATATTTGATGGGTTATTACGACTGGGAGATCGGGAATAATATTAATAAAATCCCGATCGATCGTCTTATATCCAGGTTTACTCTGATTTCCTGTAGTGTAAGGTAAATACTGATTATTAAGTCCTGTGTAACTAGTAATAGTTAAGATATTTTAAAAAATCCCCAAAGGGTGTATAATTAATAAGTATTAAACTACTTAAGAAAAATATATCCTACACGATAATTATAATGAATAAATTCACCTCTAAATAAAAATCATTGAAAATACTTGAAGTATGGAATATATGAATAAAACTACATTAACTATTCAGCTACAATAGATGTATATATTCATATATTTCAGTTAAAAATAGAATCGAATAGTGGAAGAAATCCTATGAATATTTTTCATGATAATAATGACGATGCATCTGTAAATAACCTTCATTTAAAACGAAGATGTCAAGAAAAGGTTATCTTTTTGCAGAGATCAAGGTTATTATTATTCTAGATTAATTTTAAATAATATTTAATTAATTTATATCATAACAAGTGAAAGTCCCATTCAATGAATAAAAGAATAGTGCATTGTGCAAAGTGTGAGAAAAATCATCATCGACATTATTTATGTATTATCAAACAATCTAAGAATGTGAAAAATATTAATAATGCATACAAATTAACTGGATTAAAATATTACGGTGGATTGCACAAAAGTTATTCAATTTATATACAAATTTTAATTAAACTTTGTCAATCACATCACAAAAACAGTCTCATATGTCAACATAAGCGAATTGCATTTAATAAATTTGCATTTTAAATTATTTAAATGGCTTTCTAAATTTTATAAAAAATAATGTGCCAAATTATGAATTTTTTAAAATATTTACTGACCAGTCTTTGACGAGTTCGAGCTCTTTTTCTTTGTTGACTGGAACTTGCTTCAGGCCATTGAGAAAAGGATGCCTAGGTTTATTCATTTTTCTGTAATAAAATATATTAAATAAATTGAAAATATTATCGCTAAAAATTGCACTCAGAAAGAGATATTTCTCTTCTAACTAATTATGTAAAAGACACTTGTATTACGTGATTTTGGTAATGGTGTGACTTTGTAAAAGAGTAAAACTTTCATTTCTACCAACAACAAAAAAAAACACCTGATGACCTACAAACTGCTTTTTAATTATATACAATGATTTTTGAATAAGTCAAATTAAAAACTAATAGCGGAAAAACAACTTATTGTTGTAAAAACAGATAATGTTTATTTAAAATATGGCCTAGTTAATAAAAAAAACGATACCGGTATTCGAAATAATTATTAAAAATTATTTGTTCACGGCTTTTTACATAATTAACTAAAGAATAAGAACAGTAAAATTATTAATATATTTTACATCAAGTCAAAACTTGCGATGAATGATAGAAAAACGCATCCACTGATTACGAATTATATATGTAGTAATTCCGAAGTCTTTTAATTATAATTAAATCGCGATATATCAAATGAAAAAAAAGAATAACTTGTGTATAAAACTGAATAATTCACTCAAAGAGAGATGGATCCATATCACCGATACAAAATACCAGATATATCAAGATGGTGGACCAAATAGATGAACCAGACAGACGCAACACTAATAGTTTACATAAGGTAAACGGTAGTTGATCTGAAATTTCGATATATGTATGTGTACATCGCTCTTCATTACTGTTGTTTATACTGTTAATCATATTGCTTGTGGTTCGACTCATCTACTTGGTCCGTCATCTTGATATTTATACACCCAATCTGGCATTCTATATCGATGGTAATATTCAGTTTTAACTTCGATGATCTTAACACTGGGTCGTATACTAAAGACATGTTATTTTATGTTTCATGTGTGTGTAGAGCTTAAGTTAGGATTTCTTAAGCTTGGGTTTCCTAAGCGTGCGTCGCCGTAAACGTACGCCAGACGGTAATTGAGTTACTTAGCTGTACTTTTAATCAGTTTTTTGTTAATAAGTGCCTCGCCCGAGGCTCAGAGGAGCAATTAACTAACAAAAAAAAATATCGTTAGTGGAGCTAAGTAACTCTACTATCGTATTTACAGTGACGTATGCCTGGTAATACATTACTTTACTGACACAAACTCCACAAACATCAGAAAAAATAGTACAACTTTGTAATTAGAACCTGTAGAAGTGTATTTTTAATTAGCAAGATACGGATAGCAGAAAAAATCATGTTGGGATATCGAACAATAATTCGATGATTGGTGATTGACAAAAAAATAGTTAAATATGCAGTTTTAATGATCTTAAATAATTTTTATCCCACTAAATATGTGTTCATCAAGCTTCTGATTTATATTAATTTATGTCAAAATGTGTAGGTTTTGATTTTAAAAATAATGAATTGCTCTGCAGGAGCGATTTGCCATCTCAGACGAATATTTAATTATTCTCTTTCCGCATATTAATCTGTCCGTCACCACCGATATTAGAAGGCCCAACAAGTGATTGGGACGTAGGACGAAACATATGATTTGACAGAGGCTACACCAATCAGACGCGGTTGGTTGCCCTTCTGGACCAATCATCTCACTCAGAGCCAGTTTCTTCAACCCGTGTTAAATCGTGTCAAGAGATTGCACGAATCTCGTGTCATATACAAATATTCCGTTTCTTCAGCGCCTGTCAAAGCTATAGCCGAGTGGTTTCGATGTGTGTATCGCAAGCATTCAAGAGAACTTGCATACAAGCGACTGGAAACTGGAATGGGGGGGATAGCACGAGATTTTGATAGCTGGTAGCACGAGTTACATCTTGAAGAAACACATTTGACGCGTAAATCGCCGAGTGATACGATTTAACACGACTTGAAGAAACCGTGCCTCAGACTCTACGAACATATCCGCCATGTTTATATTTATACATCCAGTTGTGAGGCATTCATATAGGTGGTGTTGATTTGTCTCGTTCTAAAAAAACAGATGGGAAAATAATGCGCCTATATGAATGAACGGAAATATTTTGTCACATTTTTTTAGAGCTGGTCAGAGTCATATTATGTGGAAAGGTTATTTATATATTGTATTCCGGATGGATAGTGTTTGTAGTGAAATGGAAAGTGCGGTGTTTATCTGGCGGTGATGGCAGTATGTATGTATGTCAGTAGGTGCAAGTAACTAGTAACCTGTTCCCTTGTAGAGGTCACACGTAATACTGCTCATTATGCAACCACCACATTACTCAATTATCCGCACAAAAGGTCTATACCATCATACACTAAATATGTGCATTGCTCAACAACCACTGGAGGGACTGTGTACTAATCATTAGTGTGAGGAGAGAAAGTGAGCTCGCTAAACACATGATTGCTTGCTGACAAACACCATGGGATTGGATCTGATCAACACGAGTATAGTACAGACACACAGTAAAACACAGTAAACATACACTATGGCCTTTTATATTTAGCAATTCAAAGTGATTTGGTTCGTACTTTAACCCCTAATAAGAGAGCTCACAATACAGACACACAGTAAAACGTAGACATACACTATGGCCTTTTATATGTTGTAATTCAAAGTGATTTGGTTCGTACTTTAACGCCCAATAAGAGAGCTCACAATACAGACACACAGTAAAACGTATACACACACTATGGCCTTTTATATGTAGCATTTCAAAGTGATTTGGTTCGTACTTTAACGCCCAATAAGAGAGCTCACAATACAGACACACAGTAAAACGTATACATACACTATGGCCTTTTATATTTAGCAATTCAAAGTGATTTGGTTCGTACTTTAATGAACAATAAGAGAGCTCACAATATAGACACACAGTAAAACGTAGACATACACTATGGCCTTTTATATGTAGTAATTCAAAGTGATTTGGTTCGTACTTTAACGCCCAATAAGAGAGCTCACAATACAGACACGCCGTAAAACGTATACACACACTATAGCCTTTTATATGTAGCATTTCAAAGTGATTTGGTTTGTACTATTTCCAAGGTTTAACAAATTTTGTTTTTATACACAACAATGTGTTAATTAATTGTCTGTCGATGATCTTAACTATTAGTAGTTACACAGGTCACCGACTTAATAATCAGTATTTATCTTACAATATACGAAATCAGAGTAAAACTGGATCAAAACGATCGATCGGGATTTTATTAATATTATTCCTGTTCTCCCTTAATCTGATTTATGCTTTTTTGTAGTCAGTTTAACCTATAGCTGGAAAATTTTATTACATTTAACAGAGCTATTATTCCCGATCATTTTTTTTTACATGAGCGGGATTTGAACCCATGACCACAGTATTTGTAGCCACACATTTAAAATTAAATCATTTATCTTCCAAATAATTAAAGCAAAAATTAAAATAGGGAACAACAACTTATAAACTTAAAAAAAAACATTCTATCACGATATTATTTCTGGATTATCAATATTTCTGGACCGGAATTCTCTCAATCTTTACTCTTATTCGGTGAATATATATATATATATATATATATATATATATATATATATATATATATATATATATATATACTGCTACTATATATATATATATATATATATATATATATATATATATTTTAAATAATTATAAAATAAATAAACAGACAACTTTCTCGCGACGCTGTTATATTGGGAAATAACTGCACAACGACAGTAAACCGATATGACATGTCTGACGCACATTAAGCACGCAATTTACAACAAAAAAAAATTACATATATCGCAATAAAAATATATTCAAGATTTTAGTACAGATTACTTCTCGAGGAGCATATAAAAATATAATAAAGTCAAATATATGAATGTAGGAGAATATTTCTTAATTCAAAAAGGGGTTTATTTCTGACCGCGCGTTGAAGTCTTTGAAGACAACAAACTTTGACTCTATTAGTATTTAAATTGTTAAATAAAATAATAATTATAATATTTTTAATAACATAATTGGCATCTCTTCTTATTACAATTCATCTTATTACAAAAAATAAACACTCTTCGCAGTATTTATTTATATTATGTGCAATCGACTGGCAACACTGAACGCGTCTATTCATTATACGTTACGACAACATAAAAAAGTAACCATTTCGAAAGAATTGTAAATTAAAGTGTTAATAAATCGACTCACCGACAGTTTGAATAATCCGATCTTGTTCAAGTGTATTTTAAAAGATTTAGACAAGCAATGCCGTATTAAAATATTTTACTACAAATCACATCGTAAATAAATGTTTTATATTATTTTTTTATTCATCATACAACATGCATTTGTATGTATTTTTAAAGGTTAAAAAATATACGACTACGACAAATCATAAATATATTTTTCTCGTCAAGATTATTTCACAATGTATAACGATTTATAAAATGCTGGCTTCCGTTTCGACGTTAGCATTTTAAAATGTATAAATTTCAAAACCGATAATAACACAAAATTAAGAGAATCTAATTACAATTATTGTTGTTCGAGTTCGCGTGTCTAATAAATGTTGTTCTTGACATAAAATTTAAATTTTTTCTCTAAATAAATTGAAACATTCAATGTATAGAATTTTACAAAAGTGGCATACAGACGTAAAATATCCCCCATGTCGATTAACATTTTTAATATATTCAATGACATTTTAAAATGATATTATAATTTTATAAGATTTTCACGCTTATGAATAATTTATATATTGATTTCCATGTGTGGTTATTGAAAATTTAATTATTTCAATTGAAATTAAATTAAATGGATCAATTAAATTGAAGCGACTGATCTTCAATTTAATTCATTTTATTAAATATGCACTTTTGCATACGGGAATGAAATGATATTATTATTAATTAAAAGCCTTAATAGCAACACTTAATCCTGAATATTTCTGATCATCATAAATTTTTGAATTAACTGATATAATTAATATACTATAACGGAAATAAATACCCCATAATAATATACAAAATTGTAAAATTAAAACAACAAGTTGTCTCAACTTCCTTATTCGTAAAAAAAAGCAATTAATAAATGCGGAAAAAATGATTATTAAAATCCATTTTTTTCAGATGCATTATTTATTTACAATTTTATTTTGTTTTCGTTACGAGTGAATAAATTAATAATTTATTTTACAAAATATATATAGCATAAATTAATTTATAAAAAATCACATAACTAGAGTATAAATCGGTATATTTCTCTAGTTATAATTCTTATTAAATAAATCTACAATGTGTGAATAATTGAAGGTCTGAGTGGAATAAGGGCGTATACTGAAATTGTCAGTTTTGAGATAATTGACTAAAACCTTAATATAATAATGTTTTTTTAGATAAAATTTTTAGTTTATTTACACATAATTTTAAGGGAAAAGGACGTATCACTTTATCCACCCTTATTCAATCTAGTCTCTCAAATATTTATGATAATTTTATCTACTACACCATAATAATGAATAATCAACTTGAATGTCAAAAAGCCAGGTGGTAATCTTGAATTTTATGGGTGTGTCGATTTTGACCAATAAGAAGCGTTA